>JAQBSW010000874.1:0-163072 GCA_029291075.1 Eudiplozoon nipponicum | reverse complement strand
TCAAACAAGCAAATGAAGTCGATCCAGACATAAAATTCACTCTCGAGGTAGAGAAAGACGACAGTTTTCTCTTCCTTGCCACCAAACTCACTCGAGAAGCAAACGGGGATTTGACACTGGCCATACATAGAAAATCCAGTTTCACAGGAGAATACATTCACTACAACAGCAGCGTGCCAAAATCCCACAAAAGAAACTTAGTAAACAACCTAGCAAACAGAATCAGGAAGATGTGCTCTGAACACAAGATTGAGGAAGAACTGAGCTACCTCAGGAAAATTTTGCTAATGAACAACTACCCAGAGCGTTTCATTGATGTCAACATCAGACCACGGCAGATTCGTACTAGAGAGGATACAGTCAAGCAGGTTTTCCTAAACTTACCATTTAGAGGCGACGTACCAGCCTCAATAATTGCACGGCGGCTGAATAGAATAACTAAGGAGAACTTTCCCAGTGTTAAAGTTAATGTGACATTTAGTACACAGAGAATCATGAGGTTGGATGCCAAAGATCAATTGCTAATTCTCTCCAAATCATTCATAGTCTACAAATTCTCATGTATGTACGGCAGCACATATATCGGACGTACGAAGAAGCAATTGATAAGCAGAATCCAGCAACATTTGCCACAGAAATTGATTAACAAAGGCTTGCCACCGTCAGGAAAATCAGCTATTTCCGATCATATATTGGCAACGGGGCACCCTGTCAACTCGACCAATTTCACAATTCTACATAAAGCAAAATCAGAAAAATTATTATTTATTTATGAAACCCTTTATATAAAACAACAAGCAACGGACCTTAATGTTCAAAAGTTTCATCAACATGATATTCTAATCGACTGGCCAAGAATAACAAAATTCAACAAAAATCTACTAGTATCTAGTCAAGAACAAACAGGCCCTCGACTAGAATCAACAAACATACAATCGGATTGGCAACAAACTGAAGTGGAAATAACAGAGGCGCATACGGTGACAGAAGTTTCCAAAAAATATGAGCGTTTAACACTGCAATCCACACTGGCGCTGTTACCATGTGAAACCAACAGCTTTGCGCAACAAGGTGAAACGATCAACTACACTGGGAAAAATAGCACTTGTACATGTAACAGTGAACAATGCGCACAAATGGTTAATTCTCAAGCCATCAAAATAATAATGACCAGATCTCAGACATCACTTTGCAATACTGCAAGAATGACCTTTACATGCAAACACGCATACACACAAACACAAACGCATACACACTTACAAACTAGCCAAAACAAGAAACAGAAGTAAAAACGAGTCAGATTTGTTACCACTAGCATAATCATTTGAAAACCCAAAATGTATAAATATGTATGATTGTATAAGAGATGATTAGTATTCACGAAATAAATGGCCTTTATCCACTTAGTTATTTATGTGTTCTGTATTCCTAATTGTAAATATACTGTGTAAAATTAAAAAGGCATGGACATTATAAATAAATAAATAATATATATGTATATATATAGTTATATATATATATATATATATATATATATATATATATACATGCAGGTATTGTAAGAAGAATGTGTTTCAATCGATTCCTTTTACCTATAAAATGATGGTACCAAACACAAGGAAAATCTTTTCAGATAATATTAACTTCGAATTCAACATCAGTAAAAATAACAAACAATTGAAGTTTTGATTTATCGCCAGAATATATAAGTAGCGTTTCTGATAATTTTAGACGTAATTGAACAAAAATACAAATTTTAATCGTTATTGCCAAACGAGCCTAATGCAAATCATGAAAACAAGTATATTTAACTGGTAAAATGTTGATATTTTTGATTATTAAACGAACATCGGTTGCGCAGGGGATGATAACAATTTCTAAACTAAAGGTTGCGTACGTGATATAAACACCTGACCCTTAAAGCACATACATTTGTCTGCATAAAATAAGAATTGTATAGTGTATGGATGGAAATTCATCCAGTAGAAAGGTTTCGCCTTATTGAGAACTCATGAAGTACTGGCAAGAATTTTCCGTGGACAGGGCTCGTTCCTGGGCAGGTTTGCTTCGGAATCTGGTGATCTAACCACTGATCCATTTCGTGATGAGTTCCCGATAAGGACGAAACCAGTCTACTGGATGAACAGCCTTTTTACACTACACAAAACGTTTTTGATACTGAGAAATGTATTTACTTCTAATAGGTCAGGAAATATTTACAGCTCCCGCGCATCAAATGTTGGTTTAGATATATAAATACTTAATTCAACAAAACTTCCTCATGTTATGCAATGTCTGTACAATTATGAGAGATTGGAAATGGTAAGTTTGAAATTTGGATCTAAATGGGTGTCATATTAGCTCCAACTAAATGAAAATGATTATTAATTTAGTTAGTATGTAACGGAAAACTAGGTGTAGTGTGCGGCTGGAAGGCTCAGTTGCTAGAGCACAGGATTTCGAAGCAGAAGTGCCCAGGTTCGATTTGCGTATATATTAGTTCTCGGCCTCAGACAGTACATAAGATTTAAGTGTTAAATATAGGTCTGGTGTGTGCAATTTGGAATTTACATTCACTGTAGTTTCAATTATATGAATTCATATATCTAGTTAATCATTTTAGATTGATTGCTTCTCACTTCAAAATAAACGCGCGGACACTTACATGCATAGCATACGGTTATTTAGTGAATATTCAGTAGCTGGTATTACATCTCTGTAATTTCATCTGGATAAGTGTACAAGTAAGGACCATGTACACATACGAACACACACCTGCATAAATCACTTACACTCATCTAGGGAAACGTCATTTATGCATAAGAGATTTACCAGTTAGTAGAAATGAAACATTTTAAACTAAATTTCCCACTATATTTAATAATTGTCAAATTTCTGGTGAAATGAATTTCTTGTTGATAGAGTCTTCAGTAATGGAAGCCAGAACGTCCGCAATAAATTAATGACAATGAATGTTAAGGCACCTTATTTCGCACAACAAATCACTATTTATATGTAAAAGTGTCAATGTTATATAACGTATCGGAGCATTTGAGGTTGGAAGAAATTCCACTCTTGTAAACAACTTTCCCACAATAAAATGCTAGATTGATTAGTCAAAAATATTTTTTATCCTTCAGATACCTGGGAATGTCTTAAAATAGAATTGTCAAGAGGTATAAACATTTACTGGTGAAGTATATCTTAATAAACTTTTTAAAAAATTAAGTTATTGATCGATTTTCTTACAAATTTTCGTCTATATGTTTCATTTTTAATATACATTTGCAAACTTCATTGCTTATCACACGGAATTGTTGCGAGAATTTTAGGCTTAATGCTCTCATCTTATTAATTCAATCTGATCATATATTGAACCATCTTTAAAAATATGTTGTTATTATCTTTTCTTTAGAAATTGTTCAGGCGGAAGGCTGGCATGACTATGGACTGCGCCAAAGACCCTAAAAATTTGGCTAAAAACCGGTACAGAGATATTTCACCTTGTGAGTTTCTCTTCTGTAATAGATTCCTCTGTATTATTTTGACGTGTCTCGTATAATTTTCACTGCGATGTTTGCTTATAAAATATCTATTTGCATTCATTAAGCGTCAGTAAAGCTAAAGATTTTTTTACGCGAAATATCTTCATATCTTCAGTATTTTGCGGAGCAATATATTTTTATCGACGAAAAATATTTTGTATTGCATAGATTTGTCAATAGTGCTGCTTGAAAATTTTAACTAAAACAGAAAATAAAATTGTTCAAATTTCGTGCTCTATTGTATAATTTTGTGTTTCACCTTAACTTTAATAAATGCCAGAACATTCCCATTTTATATTAAAAATTTGACTGGTTTACGATTTGACAAATAATTAAATGAGGATTGGTTGAACGGGCAGTGATAAACATTACTTTAATCAAGGTTGAGATATTGATGTAGTTACCTGAGCCATTATGTCCATACATACATAAATTGGCATGGAGTCTGCACTTCAGTGCCATATTATGGGTGCTCAGTTAGAAATTTTGTTTTACCAAGATGCCATGCCATTTCAAATTAAAGTAAAGGCTAACCCAGGAACATTTGTTTGTATATAACCGAAATTTGCATTCAGCATGCGGCAGGATGATTAAGTGATTAGAGAAACAGATTCCGAAGCTGACGTGCCCAGGTTCGAGCTCTGTCCACGGCGAATTCTGCACTGTTCCCAATAAGGACTAAACAGGCCTAATAGACGATTTTCCTTTTCTACACTATACAATGCTTAAGTTATACTACAAACTGAATGCACATAATTGGTCAGTCGATTATATCAAGATCACCACCTTGATGATGAATAATTGGTATCACTGCCCGCGCAGCCAATTTTCCTTTAATTATATAAATGTTTATTTCAATACAAATTTCGCATGTGGCGAGGTGTTTGCATAAGTTTAAATACCACTGTCAATTTTATCTGTCTAGCAATCATACTTCACTGAAATATACATTGGATAAATTCTTTCAAATCACGATCACACATTTTCTATAACTCTTCACGTTATTTAATCTGTTTAATTTAGAAATTCTTGGGTTTAATGAAATGAACATTGCTTACGATCTTGATATTATTACCTTTCCTTTATGTACATACGTTTATCATTATAAACTATGTATTTATAGTGTAGAAAAGGCAATTCATCAATTTAACATATAAAATGCTTAGTTTATAATGACAAATGTATATACATACAGGAACCGGCGTTTAAATAATTGCCTGTATAAATATCAAAGGAAATTCATCTAGTGGAAAAGAAACTAGACGATAGTACGAACTATCACTTCCAGATAAAAACATATAAAAGAAGAAAAATTATATCTAAATTAAGAAATTGACTGAATATTTAAATTTCTGGATATTTTACAGATAATTAATAAATCGGACAGTAAGCACACTTTGCTAATCGAAATTGTCCTTATAAATCAATTTTTTGTAAATAATTATTTTATTGTGTGATTGTCTTGACAAAAATCCGGCGTATTTAAAAGTGGTAATAATATTAAGAATACCATTATATTAAGATTTTGCTATTCTAAATTTTATTCTAAGTTAAATAACTTCTTATAAGATTTTGCTGCATCTCAAAATATTTTTGAAGAAACTCACTTAATAAATGGTTTCGTTCTACTACCTAGTGAGATATACAACAGTTAGCTACTGTTTGTTGCTGAGACCGAATATCGCTGCAATGGTGTAATAGTCTTTGCGCACCAATTAACAAAATAATTCAAATATAACTATAAGGATAAACCAAAGTCATCATGAACGAAAGCTGTACTGCCATGTTCACATTCGTTACATGCTAACTGACGAGTCATAAGTAGGAGCCGGTACTGCGTCCTATATCCACTATATATTTGGGTGCGGAATGTGGGACAATTGGATGGTACAACCTCCTATACGAACGCGTAAACCTGAAGTTGTGGAGCTAACTCAATATAAAGTCTTCGACAATGCAACTTCAAAGCCAACTCACTATATATATATATATATATATATATATATATAAGATTACATATCTGAGTCTGTAAACGATACTCAACGATGTTTGTAGTGTCAGTGCCTGATACCAAAACTATGGCTGTCCAGACAGTGCATGTTATCATCATTATAGATTCCAAGTTATGCCAAATTTCAATAAAATTAAGAATTAAAAAAATTTGCCGAAAGAACGCAGCACAAATTAATATGACGAGCTAAGCTTTACTGTCTTGCACAATATTTAGGTCATGCCAAAAACTGTTGAAGTGTAAAAGAAATAATTAATATGAAATTTATTATAAGGATTTGAAAAATCATTTAGAGCGAATTTCGTAAATACGCATTAATGAAGAAGTATCCCTAATCCATGAAACTTTTTTAATGCTGAAAATTCCATTTGTTTTAGAAAATTCAGGCACAAATTACATACAACAGCAGGGCGCTTTCATTTTTCTAACTCAACTATTCTTTTGGCCTTCATTAAATCGTCAAATATTCTAGTATTATAACAGTTAAATAATGTTTGTTGCGGAGAACTAATATATATGCAATTATGTATTAGGTGTTGCGAACCTATTGAAAAATTAGTTCAATTGTGACCAGAAGGATAAACCAAAGGCAGCATGAACGGAAAGTATAATCTCATGCACATTCGTTCGTGCTTACTGGCGACTCATCAGTAGGAGCCGGTATTACGCCCTATACCCACTATATATTTTGGTTGAAGAATGTGGGATAATAGGACGGTACAATCTCCTAGAGGAAGTGTAAACCTGCAGTAGAGTAGCTAACATCCTATAGTACCGACAATACGGCTTCAACACTAACTCATTATATATTATATATATACCGAGTCTGTAAAGGATACTAACACTATGACTATTGTGTTATTAACCGATACCAATATTATAGTATAGTCTTATTTTGTAAACCAACGATAGCAATAAGTAAAATAAAATAGATTTTAAATTGTTTCAGCAAATGTCAAAAATAGTGAATGTAGCCATCCGAATGATTGGTTACTCTAAAATTTTTGACTGGTCGCGCTCAGTGCATTACACACGCTCACCCTGATGTTTTAACACTGTATTAACAATTGAAAATAAAAAAATTGTGCTATATTCAATCTTTTGTATAGAATAAAAACAGCTTGTTCAAACTTCCGGTTGTCCACATGGTTAGACTTTAAAGTTGTAAACGCTTTAAAACGCACGTTTTTTGTAAGTTAGCCTAGCTTTTCACTTATACGTTTGATTTTCCTTATAGACTGCACAGGCCAATCGTCTGGTTTGTTCTTTTGGAAGAAAACCAGTCAACCTGATTTTTCGACTGTCCATAAATCTTTCTTGCCACTTAAATGGTCAACGTGCTCTGGAATCATTTTTGTAGCATTATTCATTAATAAAAATTAATACTAGGGACGTTTCGCCGCACGGCTAGCGAACCAACGGAATGAGCAATATAATGAAGAAAGCGAATACTCTCTCCGCCAATTAATTTACGTGTCGTCTAGTTTGGCGCGATGAGTTAGCAAAGTTAATGATTAGTTAAGGCAATAGAATAATACAACAATTTCTTTGTGCTACGTACGAGAATTAGTTAGTTAAAATCTGCTAAGCAGGCGTGCTCATGTTCGAGCTCAGTACGTGACAACTTCTGGAGTGTACTTGAGGAGCTCCAAATAAGTACGAAATCGGTCTACTTAATGGATTCCTTATCTATATTATGAAATTATTAATTTATACTGAAAAATGTATATTGAATGAAATTGGTGTTAATGGCCAGATCTCAACCAATGCTCGTCTAATTATGTTGGTATTTTGTTTGTAATTTTTTCTTATTTAATTCAGTGCTTCCCTCGTAATATTATGAGCCTTGAATAAATCCTTAAACTATGAAGTGGCAAATTAATTTTTAGCTATCTAGTAAAAGCAGACTTAGTTTCTTTAATAAATGATACTATAACTATTGCAGATTTATTATATTTTCTAACTATGCTTTTGTGAATAATATTTTGACAATAAATAGGACGTTAGAGAAGAACCCTTTTTTCCTAAATTGCTACAGGGAGCGGAAAGTCTTACATAACAATACTCGGCCAAATGCATAGTAGGCTTTTTCCATTTGATGTATTTTGATTCCGATTTCTTTGTAATGTTATTTAAAACTCGCAATTATCAGAGACTCCTTTTAAATACTTGTATAAGTAGCAAGTTCTTACGCTCTTGACACCTTCCGACCTTGGCTGTTGTTTAAAGTTATTGGCTTGGTTCGGTAAATTTCTACAAGCAAGGTACCTTGACGAACACATTAGATATTTTTAAAGCGTATGGCTCATGATTTCGCGTCTAAATGAATAAAACAGAGATTCTTCATTATGCAAGTAGAATCTTGATGTATTTTATATTTAAAATTCTAAATGGCCAATACGATAAAATGGTTGATTTTATATATCGAAATGAAACATTCTATGAATAGGGCTTCATTTAAGCAAATGAAGCATTTGTTTAAATGTGATATTGTGACTATTGTGCTGTGTATAGTGGCCTGATGATGGAACCGGAAACTAGGATCTCAAACGTCGTCATTCAACGAAGATTAGGTCGTGCCTCATTTTCAGTTGTTCGTATGAACGATGTTAAAGCCATTGGAAGAAAGTTTCGAATCCGCACCCAGCCAAACCGAAGACCAGATCGATGCGAACCGGGAAATGGAAATCAATCGGATCTTCGCGGGTAGTGCAAATAATTATTTAAATCGTTTGCGAGTTTGAAAAAAATGCAATCCAATTGTATTTAGCTAGTCGGCGAAAACAAAGCAAAACTGCCGCCAGTCGCACGCACTGACGTGTTTCAACCATCCATGATTATCCCCAGAATGCGACGGCAAACAGACTACCGAGGATCAAACCACTAGCGCTGTGTTGTTTGACGACCGGTTACATAAAATGGGATTGGTGTTAATTTCAAGCTCGCAAGCTTGTCTTTAAAAAATTTCGCCACCACACGCGCAATCATTGATTGTTTAATTTCATTGCCTATATGCATCTGGCGATTACATGGAAATTGTGCAGCCGAAAATTACAGTTAGGTACAATGTATCCGAGACTATTAGAGATGCGAGCCGCATATCTAGTATTTCTTTTTATATATATGCATTGTGGATTAATCCTCGGTAGTCAGTTTGCCGTCCTACTCTAATGATGACCATGAGAGGTCGAAACGCGTCAGTGCGTGGTTGGGCGGTAGTTTTGCTATGTTGTTCAACAACTGGTTAATTACAGTGGGATTGGTGTTTAATTCCTGCTCACAAACATTATTTAATTAATAAATTGACATTGATGTAACTAAGAGTGAAAGAGAGGAATAGAGAAAACGAGAGAGTGTGTGAGTAAATCAGGATGTCATCCTATTATTTGAACAACCTTTTATAATTACTCAGTTTGAGGATAACTCTAGTAAACACTTTTCCAAAAAGCCACCCCTAATCTGGCATTATGGAACACACAACGCGATTCCGGGGAAAGTCGTATTAAATCGAAAATGATTAAAATTTAAAAAAAATTGGATTGCGCGGGATTTGATAGTACTTGATATAAATCAGTTTGTCAAACTTGATACAAATACAAATTCCCCTATACATCTTTTTGTATGTAGGAACTTAGCATTGCATGAGGTGGAAAGTGCAATTTATCCTGTAGGCCAGCTTCGTTTCTACTGAGAATTCTTCGAGTACTGCCCAGAATATTTTCGCAGACAGAATTCGAACAATCGCTCAGAAAAGACTAGATTTACTTGGGAGTCTGGGACTTTCTCCACTATTCCACACTTCCACACACTGAATACCGTCGCAATCTGTCACAGTAGAACAAACACCGCGATAGCTGGGGAAGTGATATAATGACAGACGGCGGGAAGTGGCTAGTTTGAACTTTAGGTCTAAGGTAATGCCGCATAGGCCCAACCTGAAAGAAAGGCTAATTATCTGAAAAGAGTTTATAATTTTCTACAGTGGATAGAATTACAAACTCCGAAGCAAATGTAGCCCGTGTGGAGCTCTGTCTGCGGCAAGATTCTCCACAGTATTCTAGGAGTTACCAAAGAGAGCAACCTTGTTCTGCTAAATTAGCTGCATTTTCGGCCTAATGCAAGTCTACTGTGCACTAACAAATGTAGATATATTGGGAGATTGGTGCTTATATCAAGCTTGGAGCCTTGATTTGGAATAAATATTATAACTACCAGCGCGATCAATGTTTGTTTTATTTTATTAAGCTAGTAATAAGTTGGCTCAGTAAATTCCAGATGATCATAAAGGAAAGGCCTTATCTCATGATTACATATGGTTCTTGGTTATGAAAAACTCATCGCTAGTAGCTGATAATATGCATTGATCCCACAATATATGTTTAGGTAAAAGATCGTGAGGTAGTTTGAATGTGCGATCTTTAATATTTATGCGTATTGCAATATTATTACAGCCAACAAAGAATCAGGTATTTGGTGTTGCGCTTTCAAGCCTACATCAGAAACTATCATCCTTTGGTTTGCTGTTTCTAACTTGTTGTTCAGATGATATGTAGAAGTTGCCGCACCTCATTTTTCCTGATATGGTTTATGTTATCCTCCCTAATATTTGTTATTCCAAACATTTAGAAACTTGTTGCTGGTTATCTTCATCAGTCGATAACCCATCACACCAGATAAGCATATCTGATAATACGTGCGAGATAATTCGTTTAATCGGGTTAACTTTAACTATTAACTCGTATATTTTCTATCAATTTCTGACGTTTCGCCCAGAAAGGTGTACTTCATTTATCTGTGCATATATCTATAAATTTTAATCCGCATAGTTAAATATTATTATATTGTTGGATATAAAAATTGAATAACTTCAAATCCGGAAAATGTGGAAACATATACGCACAGACTTGTAGGCGAAACAAGGGCATGTTACTCTACAACATCCGGATAAATTTTTTTTCGAAACGATATTGTAGAATAAAGTAATCATTGATTGCGCGAGTAATGATAACAATAAATTTTAAAAGGTTTGCGAGGTCGGGATGAGCACCAATCCCTCGGTAGATTTCCTGTTTCGCGACTGGTTGAATAAAATTTGATTTGTGCTTAACTGAAGCACGCAAACCTGATTTAAATAAGTGTTATTGTGGAATTTTGTTCCCTTTTTTTGCTTTATGCGCGCGCGTGGTTGAATAATTTAATTTTTCCACTTTAATTTCATGTTTGTTTTTCCAATTTTTGAAAATTGTCTCTCAATAGTGACTTTTAAAATTGATGCAAGCATATAATCAAACGAAGTTTGCACTTCCGTTATCAGTAATTGATGTATTGAAACAAGAATTTTATGAGTTTTCCATTATAAACAGAAATAAACTCACCACTTTGAACAAGTCATAGATATATTAATGAAAATGTTTCTTATTATTCATATATAAAAGCAATAGCCTTTATGGCGCGGCCTCTATAGCGACTTGCCTAATTATTTGCTACTGGTTGTGAAGGTCCTATATATATATATATGCAAATGCGTATTAGATGTTGCTCACGTAGTATTTAGATCAAATATGACCAAAAGGATAAACATAGGTCGGCATGAACGAGAGATACATTTTTATGTACAAATGCATTTATGCTTACTAGCGACTCATCAGTAGGAGCCGGCCTTACGCCCTATACCCATTTTATATTTGGTGAAAAATGGGGGTAAATTGAACAGAACTATTTCCTATGTATAACATATCAAGTCTTCGAAAATGCGATTTCAAGGTCAATTCACTATATAGCATATTTATCGAACATGTAGAGAGTGCCAACACTATGTTCGCCACATCGGTACATGATTTTAACCTAATGTATTTCAAAATAAGCTAATTTACGCGACAATTGCGAGCTACAACTGCTTCTGAACACCTGTTACTCTAGCAAATCCATATAAACTTTGATCGGTATCAGTTATCATTTTTCGCAGTTGTCATGACATTTAATTGAGGTGTTCATATTTTGTTGTAATTTTCAATTTTGGAGTAGTTTATCATACTTTGAAATCCAGTGTTGCTACTTTGTACCGAATTGTAAACAATTGTTTTGGTGCCATGTACTGACCAGGCACCCATAGTGTTGGTACCCTTTACGAGCTCTTTATATTTTATATGTAGGAAGTTGACTTTGAAATCGCATTTTCGATGACTTTATCTGAGGTTAACTTCATTAATGCTTGAATATACATTCGTATAGGAGATTGCACTGACCAAATGCCCCACATATCCTGACTAAATACTTAACTGTATATGGCGTAATACCTGCTCCTACTGATGAGTTTCCTGTAAACACGAAACGAAGGTGCATTTGATATTATACTTTTCTTTCAAGCTTACTTTGGTTTATACTTCTGTTCCCATTTTTGGATTACCTAATTTTGTGCCCTTCCAAATTTTCAAGTTTCACTGCGGTATTAATTCTGAGCCAGATTTTTAAAAAAATTGTTGAGTATGATAATCGATTTTTATTAAACCCAGCTGACAATTCATAATCGTTCGAAATAATTTACTGCGTTTATGTTTTTGCAAAACCTGTGGTCATATTATATTTGTATTCTGTGATTAACTTTTAAGATTTTGTGTAATAACAGGCGCACAGTTACTTTATTGTGTATCACATTTCCATTTTCATTAAACAGCTGTTTTGTTTTATATGAAATATATGCCGTTGTTAGAATTAAAAATAGACGGCAAATATACTCGCTTGGCCCTATTCGATTAATTGAGATTACGTATAATTTTCCGAATTATAAGAATTTTTAAACATTATGCAGCTTTCAGTTTCTAATGGTTCAAGTATATTTTCATTTTCTTAGATAGAAATGAAAATAAATTTTACTAACTCTCATAACATTAGCTGCATTTGATCGATGCAGCAGCATCTCTGAGAAGAAATATTATGGGATACATTTAAAATTTTCCGTAATGTTTCTCTCTCAGTGGCTGCAATTTTTTCATAGTATTATTTCTCATTATAGAGGATTCAAACTATTGGCAAATTCACCTCACTAAACACTGTAGTTAAGTATCATTATGTTTTTCAGAAAATCTGATAGCTGCATTGAAGTGTATTAAAAATAAAATTCATAAAAATACGCAGTAAATGTGATGCAAATATTCAAAACCTCGTGCTATTTAAAATAGATGGTGTATAATTTATTTTTCTACGATTTTCCAAAGTGTAATGAAAATATTCTAGATGCGTGAAAGTATAAAGCTTAGCTTATTTTGCGCGCCCAATGTAGTTTGATCCTTATTTCTCATTCCGTTGCAGTTAGCCATAACCGTCTAATCTAGACGACTGTCGATAGGTGATTATGCCGCCGTTTTCGGGCTGATCTTTGCAGCTAATCCATGTACAATCTCATCTAAAGACGCATCAAAACGCATGTTAGCCGTCGATCATGATGATGAAAATGGCATTGCCCACGGCATAAACCGTATCCACGGGTTAATGACCTCAATTTGCAGCCTGTAGTGCCTTGGGTTCCACATTGGCCCACAAGCGTATAGACGTGTGCACTTTGACTTTCGAGCGTATCTTTGCCGCTGGTTGGCGCTAAAGCTCTGCGTTAATTGGTGCTTGTGTCCGTGGATTTCAGTTATTGCACAATGTTTTAGTGCTGTTGATGGTATAGGTTTGTCTGGCAGACATATATGCGCCCCGTAGACCAAAGTTGCTAAAAGCGGCGGATTCTGTAAATCGGATAGCTCGATCGAATAAATGTTAGTTTACCTACCAGAAAACAGGAACCTCGTGGCATCAACATCGTAGAATCTTTTTCATTCTAGCCTTATTTTGAAAGTGATATGTTGCAGCTCGGTAATAATAAACGGTGAGGTTCTTGCAACAATTGTTGATTTCCTTTATCTAGTACTGGACAATTTTTTCAGTTAAAATAACTTTTAAAGATTTAAATAGACTAAGCATGCGCTCTCAAACTCATTTTATTGTTTTCCTTGTTGTGTTTTGCTTCAATCGTGCAAACGTATTTTACCTTGAATGTTATTCGATCATTTGAAATAGCAAATTGTATTCTCTGGCGTGCTTCTGACAGCTGACCCACCAATCGAATATGGTGAAATTGATTTCGTGCTAAGAATTTAAAAGCATTATGATATACATCTTTTTCTTTTCTGAAGTTAACAACCATATCATACGTTGTTGTAAGTAACTGCAATTATTGTTTGTCACGTCGGTCAGTAAATTCCTGATTGCAATATTTCGATGAAACGTTAGGCGCTGTGATGCCCAAACGCTTTCTGGTTAAGCACGATCAGTTATATTTTTATCAATCCAAGAACAAACCCTCATACCAATTACCCTTACCTTCGAATCTCTTCTCCATTTTAAAGTTTGAAAGCTTTTTATGATACCTGAAACTGCTATTCGTTCTGCTCTTGACTGTTTATTTATTGGCATTTAATATCCATGCCTTGTTCTCCGGAGAGCTTAATTTTTGTGGATGCCCGGACAGCAGGGATCTTACTGAGCCAATTTACGACACCGCTATCGATACCTTAGAAACGCTAGATAATTAGACTGCGGTTTGCCAGTAATCTGATACCCGTTGTATTTTTTCTTCAGAAAGACGACGGAATACTAACGCACCTGTGCTATGATGCCAGTAAACACGTCTGCCTCGCGATCGATAATTAAATATCGAAGCAGTTCCTTTTTAAAATATGGAGCCAACATTTGTAAAAATCAAAGTACGTCATATAAGGAAAGTTAATATGATGGACTTTGTTCATTTACTTTATGGTTTACCCAACGTTGTTTGCGTCTCTCTCCGTCAAAAAGGTATTTTAGCAGTATTGCTCTTGATTGAGATCTGTTGACCAACGGCTGTTTTATGGGGATACAGTCTATATAAATTCATTTGGCCTAAACTCTGAAGCAACTGCTTTGTATTTTTAGGTACTGAGCTGTCTTTAATAGGTTGCACATTTGCAGAAACTGTTTGGCGGAAAATGTTTTCTTGGCTACCTGATTCAGCTGTTTACATTCAGTGCTGTTGCTCAGTCTACGACTTTGCATAGCATATCATGCCCCAAACGCGAAATTTTTATTCCATAATGCCAAATAAAGTGAAATGATTTGTGTAAGCCGGGTACATGGGAAATTGGTCCGGATTTTCCCGTAATTCTTTGTTTTATAGAAAAAAACATGATGACTGTAAAAATTATTAAGTGTCTTGAGGTACCTGCACAGCTATATATCAGCAGTCTTTTGTAAGTGTGCTGATTTGCTAAAACCCTGTTTATAATAAAACACAGAAAGTTACTTGCCGCTGGGCAGTCATCGGAAGGGATCGCATATGGTAGGTACAGGATACTGATCGGTTTAATCCACATAGATCAACTGGCGAAAATGAGCTTCCAGTCGATGCGAACAATATTTATATGTAAGATAAATCGTTGAAGCTCAAGTAGAAATTGAAAATGGCTTCATACGTTGGATTCTATCATCCTTTTTGTTCTTTGAATGGCGGCCCAAAATTTTTGTAGAGCTCCATATCTTATTCGTCGTTCGTGCCCATCCTTTAGCCCTATCCATGCTTTGAAGCTCTCGATTATAGTGGAAAGACATTGATTACAATCGGAATGTTGGAACAAAATATTTTACTTATTTTGTATAAAACTTGCCTCAAAGTGCATTTGATCTCTGCACATCGCTTAGATACAAATTAGAATCTCAAGGTAAGAAGCATACATGGCTGTTCTTAAAATCGATATTCATCAGCCATTTTCGAATATAATCTTAGCCAAAACTAAATGTGTTTGAAATAGGAAAATGTCACTGTTCATACAATTTAGATTGGCCAAATTGTCTCTTTTTACTCAATTGATAAATTAAGAAGATTATTTCTGACAAGAAATTTCCAGTTTTATTTGTCTATTAAATTATGTATTTCATAATATTTAACAATGTAATTAAATGAGCGAGCTTGAAGTTAGCGCAAATCCCTTTGTAACTAACCAGTCGAAGTACGTAACGAAACCACTGTCAGTCCCAATTACTGACGGATTTCGACTTCCATGATCCCGTCCAAGCACAAAGGTAAACTGATTAACGGGGATTAAACTGCAAAGCGTATATAAGGCATGGAAGTTCAGATGGGTGGCTTGCACCTCCACTAATCTTGTATACATTCTAATTACGGCTGCAAAAATTCGATGCAATGACGATATACCAAATTCGCGAAATTCATCACACACATATATAAGTTATACAGGTAAAAAATCATTGAATGCACGATGGTAATATCATTTCCTTGAATCAAGTTGAAATCTCTGACATAAACACTATTGCGATTGTATCTAACCTCTCGCATAAAATCGGAACTATATGGATTTAATTAGCTGTATTCACCACAAACGCAATAAAGTATAGTTTAATTGTCAAACGTACGTATGTGTTGAGAATACTGCAAAAATGTAATGTTCGTCATTTCAAATAATTTTTGCAGCCGAAATATTTAGTCAGATATTACGCAAACATAACTACACAGAGTGAGATCCGTGTACTTGATTCTAACTACCTTATATACGCATTGAGCATTGATCCTTCATATTCAGTTTTCCGTCGTTCTCTCATGCCGATCTTGGAAGGTGAAAACAAATCATTACGTGTGGCTGTCGATTGTTTTTATATTTTGTTTATCTGGTGAAATAAATTCAAGTTATCTCAAGTTTGCATAATATATTTACATATTAATATAAAAATTATTTAGCAATTTAATTTCTTTTCAATTTTAGATGATCAAACCCGTGTGGTCCTTAAGGAGGGTACAGGAGATTACATTAATGCCAGTTTTGTAAATGTAAGTATGTGAGATTATTTTGTTGATTGTATTGTAAGCATATCTGTCTAATTTAAAATAATTTTTCGCCAAATTTCTCAGCAGCATTACATATTACTATTTTGTAATCATTTATTTTAACACAAGTTGATAATTTGTAGTATGTTTAGTATTGCTTGGGCGTCTCGAATCGCATTAGTGGTTCTATTCGAAATACGTCAGACAGAATCGTAACTTTGTATCATTCACGGCCTCCGTATTTCGATGATCATTATTGACTACTCGCATCAATCAACGATTCATAGCACTAAGTAAGGCCAAATAATAAATCAAGTGAAAAGTGTAGAATGAACAGCTTTTCATACTTATAAATGGCTGCTTTTATAATAAATAGTGTCATGTCACTAGACTGGCGTTCGTCATCCGCGTGTTCGCGTGCATAAAACTATTTATAATTTCGTAAATTATAATTAAAGCATTTTTGAGTTCATCATCAGCTGCTTGTCTGAAAATGATGTTGGAGCAAGATTTTCAACTCATTTTGTTCCGATATTTCGCGACCTTATTTCTAGTCTCATCTTTAGAGTTGACACAATACACACAGGGAAAAACAACTTGTGGCAAATGTGGTATCCTCATTCAAGACAGACCTATTTATATTTATTTTAATTCCTAAAGCATTTTTTATTGTCTGCCCTAATATGCGGTCTTCATGTGCAATCTCTAATACTCAAATGTCTACGTAAACTTATCCGTCACCCATACCCGCAGACAACAACCTATACACACATATGTGTACTCCACTAAAGTGACATTTATAGAACAACTATAAGCAAACCTTATAGATTAACAGACACATCTATCCATGATGTTGTTACGAACACGTAGAAGGATCAACAAAATTTTGATTTCAATATTGCAGTAATCCTCAAATACTCCAGTTTACCAAATCCCATCCTGTTTGCAATAGGTTATAGAGAGAGATTTATAAAACTGTTGAAAGTATATCGTATTATTCTATCGTTTGGACAAGACCGACTGATAAGCCTACACTAACGAATCGTAACTCAACCAAAATCAAATCAATATTGTAATAAAAATTTTGTCGATCCTTCTACGCGTTCAGAACAACAATTAAAAATAAAGATATCATGGATAGACGTGTCTGTTAATCCATTAGGTTAAATACTGTTTGTTGCGAAGAACTAATATATATGCAAGTATGTATTAGGTTTTGCGAACCTAGTAACAAATTAGTGCATGAGATTATACTTTCCGTTCATGCTGCCTTTGGTTTATCCTTCTGGTCACAACTGAACTAATCCATTAGGTTTTCTTATATTTGATCTAAATATGTCACTTTAGTTGAGTACACTTATGTGTACATGGGTTTTTGTGTGCGGGGAGGAGTGAAATGGATAAGTTTGCGTATACAGTTGAGTATTAGAGATTAGACATGAAGACCGGATATTAGGGCAGACAATAAAAAATAAATTAGGAATTAAAATAAATATAAATAGTTCTTTCTTGAATGAGGATACCACATTTGCCACAAGTTGTTTTTCCCTCTGTGTATCGTGTCAACCCTGAAGATGAGACTGGAAATAAGATCGCGAAATATTGGAATAAAAACAGAGGAAAATCTAGCTCCAACGTCATTTTCAGACATGCAGCTGATGATGAACTCGGAAATGAAGGGACAAGTGAGAACTCGTCAATCAAGGCCAATAATCGTTGCACCTGAAAAATGGACAGGATGCAAGATTTTACCGACCTACGAGTGCTATCAATTATCCAGCACAAGAAAAGTGCGGTCAAATCCACAACGGGAAGGACAGCACTGAGCAACATACTCAACATTTAATCATTAATGCATGTTTCTTTGGATCGGCTATTAACTTTAGTCCGATGAATGTAATTGTAAGCTAACACTCAGTGAGTGGCATTATTTTTCACTAACTACTTAATATTATTACAGAAACACAAGGACATACGCAACGCACGCTTATCTGGTATCATTAGTTATTCTAAAATCAGCCAGTCATAAGAAGCCATGTAAATTGAATTTCTAATTTCAAAAATTGTGATTATTTCTTAATTTGTTATAACGTCCTGTTTGGCTATTGAAGGTAGTCTTCAATAAGTAATTATATATCACCAGTGAAACTGGTAAATTATATATACGCTTCGTTAGGCAAAACAAGGATTATGTAATTAGGTAAAAACCAGTCACTTACCATTATATTTCTCTTTAACGTAGAGAATCTCTACGGAATAGAAGAAATTGTTTCCGCAGGAGGCAAACTTTTTCAATATTAGTTGATTATGGCAGAACTTCACAGATATGTCAATTGTATTTCCATATACAAAAATAGATACTAGACTGTTGTTGTTCAACACTTTATCCGTGTAGCATTCGTCTTTCATACGATTTAGCAATGCAAGTGTAAGAATACACTCACTCATGTTGCAAATTTTAATTAAGTATGCACAACAATTTCAGTCACTTTTTAAAAGAATTTTGTGCTGATAATGGCTCATTATTGCAGATTTTCTGTTTCCATCAAAAAAATTTATCACTAATCTCCTAAATAGTTTTTCTCGTCTTTTGAAGATAATACTTCGTTTAGCTTTGCCGGCTGTTTTCGTCATCATTGTCCAACACTAAAATAACACCCACAAACTATTACTGCCTCAGTTTGTGTTAGTTAATTTGGCGCTCACTGACTATAAGATACCTGGATCGTGGATCCAAATATTATGCAACGGACAAGTAAAAACTGTGTGAGAAATTTATAACAAATTATTCTGAATAGACAAAGAGGGATATGCCAAAGTCAAAATAAACAAAAGGTCGAATTAAATATACACATGCTTTTTCTGACTTGTTTGTTTATTTTCTGTAGTAGCCGATAGATTGATTCGTACACACGATATACTTTGGGAAGTAATGTGGGATTGTTCACGGTAAAATATCATATGTCTATCTGTATTAAACCCGTTGAAGCGACAACGTCTTATAACATCTGAAGCAATGCGATTTGGAAGCAAGTTCTTTATTTATAACTTTTAGCGATTCTGTACAAATTACCAAAACCGTGATTTTTAGTTAGGAAACAATTTCTTAATAATGATAATAATAATGGGTTTGAAGACCTGCTACTTCATGAAGCTTTATAATTTGATCTTGACCGATATCACACCTGTGTGGCAATTATAAACTCCTTTCATTAACTAGATATATATATATATATATATATATATATATATATATATATATATATATATATATATATATATATATATATATTCATTGAATTCAAGTCTAATAGCAGGATTTTGTTTAAGTATATTTTGTCGATATAAACTAAACTTTGCGTAGGACAGCAAAGAAAATTCATCCAGTAGGCTTGGTTTATCCTTATTGTGAACTCGTGAAGTACTGTCCAAAATTTTACCTAGATGCGATACGAACCAAGGAAAATTTGCTTTGGAAACTGCGACTGTCTACTGCGCCACTTTTGCCATATACTGCACGCAATTTTAAGCCATAACAACATATAATTTAATTAGTCTTTTTTTCATTTTTACCTATGTTAGATCACTTAAGACATGAATTTCCAACTAGCCACCCTCGATCTTTCATTTTAAAACAGACTTCATGACATTTTGGGAAGTTATATTTGGTTAAAATTTAATGGCTGGATTTCTATTAAATTATTTTTTCAATATAATCTAAAGGTTGTTTCCGGTAGCAAAGGCAATACATACACTAGAGCTGTCTCGTCTGTATTAGGATGAATTTCATTTCCTACATGATGCGATAATTAGTTTATACAACAAATATATAAAATGGTCCGGATAAAGCGCAATCCATCAATAGAAGAATAACCAGATCGAAAAAATTAGTTATACAAATAATGACACGCAAGCACATAACCTTGCAAGCTAACTCTAAACTAACCATAATACATGTGTACGGCTGCTGAAAATAAATTTTAATAAAATTAAAATCAGACTAGTACTAAAACACCCAATCAAATGGAAATCCATATAAGCTGTAGGTGGAGAAATCTATTTGCGTTGTTTAGTGCTCACGAAAAAATAGGCATATTTATTCGCATTAAATTAAATGTCAACTATTATAGCTACTCTATTTGCGTCGAAATAGTTTTATAAAAGTCTCCTAAAAAGATTTTTGTTTCCATTTGCAAATATTTTGATCCTCATAAAGTTTACTTATCCAACAGTTTCCATCAATTTACATAATGTATAGTTATACGTGTCGATTTTAAACCAAAGCTATGGAACACTAAAATTATCATATTTTACTTAATTTTGAATGAAATGTACATTTTTGGTTGTCAACGTCTGTTGAACCACCATAACTTGTTTCAGTATCCTTTAATCGATTTGATATCATAGTGTATCGTATATACTGAATTCCAATTTCAGTCTTCCTAATCCGACTAGAATGACTGGCCCAGTCCCAAAAAAAGAAGAACAGACCCAGGAACGATTTTAATAATATGATTTAATGGCTGCAATAGAAAAATATTTTGGCACTATAAAGCCTCAACGTGAAATATTTAAAAAATGATTCAACATATTGTTTTAATAAAAAAGTTACATATTTCATATTACTCTTTCCATGTTTAAAAAGAAAAACTATTTTTATCAAATACAAGAAACTTTTCTTTGAAGATTTTTCTCAAGTATCGTCATATGAAAATATTTTTGTATCGAAACAAAACAGAAAATGTAGAATTGGAGAGAGTTTGAAGTAAAGGAGCAAACAATCTTTTGTAAGTATCAACTCCAGTTCGAGTTTTCGCACATCCGGCTACAATTTGGTTATCTATAAATCTTCGTTTGTGGCTAACCCATTTGTGTTATTGCATTTAGTAATTATCTTAAATACTATGTCTATTAAACATACCTGGGAGGTTTCAGCGATATATTGCGCAACTGCAGAGGTGTAATCAGAATTTGATTAACTTCCTGATCCATCGGCCAACGTAAGTAAATCAATAACTTGCGTATTTTTATTGGTAAATAATATTTGAGGTCGAAATTAACGGCTGTTTCTCTTTAATTTTTTGTAAAATAAAATGTGCTGCCTTAAATAAAATTTGTAGCTCAACTGAATTACAAGTAAATGTTAATGCAGTTCAACTCTGTTTTCTTTTTTGTGCGGAAAACAACGTTTCACTTATCTGGGAAGTCCATGTAGTCTGCTTTATGTTCTACTTCGAAATATGTATGTTTTTTTGAATTCCCATTTTATTATTAATAATAATCGTATGTATTGAGCACATTTGCTTATGTCACTCTTAAATGATGTGTACTCACGATGGCCTTGGAAATTCTAAGCCAACATTGGAGATAGGTCATTTTCCATTGCCTCACTATCAACCTGTATGTGGATGCTTCGATTAAAACGAAACTGTACATCTTTCGTGCATAGTACGATAGGTATACGTAGAGTATGACCTGAAACTGAGGATGGTAGTACGCTTTTGTCCACCGCTTGCACCAGAATAGCAATGGCTTCTTTAAATGGAACATTTTTTAAACAAAGACATAACATCATGAGGCACAATAATCTTGTTATTTACATTTATATCTTTAATTCTGTTTAGAAACACAACAGAATAGGCAACCGAATAAATACCTAGTTGTTTGCGAAATGGTTCCATTATTCGAACTAATCATTTAGCCAATTCATTAAACGGAGAATTGACCATTGATAATATTTATCTCATAGGACAACCGTTTTTGGATTCTTGGTTATCCGTACATTGTCGGTTTATATGATCCAACTGGTTTGAGCTTCTGTGCAACGTCCTCATCAATTGAACTGGCATCTGTTTGGATTTTAATTTCATGTATTACTTGGTGCTCAACTGTGTCTATTTTATCTGATTTATCCACTGGACGCGTGAATTTTTTTTGTCATTTGATACCTCGTTCACCTTTTTCTACATTCAGATTTGTCCATTATAACAATGCTCCTGTCTTTATCAGCATGTAGTATGTTGATTTATGCATTTCTACCAATATCTTTAAGCGTATTTAAATATTTTTTTTGTTAATGCAGGCTGTTCTGTGCTTTTAATCGATTTCAAATTTGAAGCCAGATCAACCAAAGGAGCTTTAAAAATATTTTTTATAATCAGTTCCTTGTAGGTTCAAAGTCGGCTGTTTGTGCAAATAGCAATTCAAATGCTGTTTCAAAATCAATATGGTGGTTTTGAAGGGTTGTTGCGCAGTGCGAGCTTCATAGGATGAATTTCCGCAAGCTGCGTTCGCGGGTTGCTGCTTTTCACTATCCGTTTCACAAAGATCCGATTGATCACCATTTCTATGTACGCGTCTGTTTTGTCTTCGATGAGGCTGGGTGCGTATTCTTCCTTTTCTTCCGAAGGCTTCAACGTCGTTCATACTAACCATTGGAAATGCGGTGTTAAACAATCTTTGTTTACTGGCTACGTTTCGGTGCATTCTATCCAGAACCATCATCAAACCACTTTAAACAGTCAAAAAAAAAATAAATAGACCGGTTTCGAAACGAGGTTACCACATTTGCTTAAATCTGCTATTGTGAGTATTGTGCAGTGTATAGTGGCCTGGTGATTATGATGGATAGAATGCATCGAAACGTAGCCAGTAAACAAAGATTGTTTAACACCGCATTTCCAATGGTTAGTGTGAACGACGTTGAAGCCTTCAGATGAAAGGGACGAATACGCATCCAGTCTGATCGAAGACAAAACAGACGCGTACTTGGAAATAGTGATCAATCGGATCTTTGTGAAACTGATAGTGCAAAGCAATAAACCGGAAACGCAACTCACGGAAATTCATCATAATATGGTGGTTATCGGCAGAATGATTTCCATAATTTCGGTATATAGATAGTGCCTCAGTTGTTAAGTGATCAATTGACATTTGTGATAGTTTAAGCACATGATCATCATTATCAATCGGTATTAAATCACAAAGACCTCCACGTTTTATATCATTTTCCCAATTTCTGCATTATTTTTGCTTTGTCTTTCGTCGTAACAACTGGAAAATTTTTTCTCAATCTTACAAAAAAGACTGCTCATTCAATAGACTATCTACACACCAACATCTAGCTGGTAACACTGCTTCATCTTCATTTCACTACTTAATTCTGGAATACACCAAACCTCGTAGGATCTCTTCGCTTCTCTCGTAGCTTAGACGTCCTAAAACTCAACTGCTTAATATATTGATCATAATGATCTCTCCACAGTAACATTATTTACACTTTGTATTTTTAAGTTCATCTTGCTTTTTAAAGATCCTTTATGGGATGCCAACATTAATAAAATTCACAGTATCATTTGCAATGCAAAAAGAAAAATAATTTTTAACTACTATTAAAGAAAGATTCTAATGCTAAGTTAAATATAACACTTTACCATAAACATAGTCGGTCAGCACAGTATTTGCATTACAGGCATTTCGCTACTTTTCAATTCACGGCCGTTTTTCCTGATTGACAGATTGGCCAGTCCAGATTCGAAAGTTTGTGAATTTAGTAAACAATCTTATGCCCAAATGTTATGATAGACAATTAATTGAGTCAGCCATTTATAAAGGAAACCAAAAAAGAGTGTTTAGAATCAGTTTGCCTAAAAACATCACATTTACGCGAAATGCGGTTTCCCGCACAGCACAAAAGAAAGTTGAGGCAGCATTAATAGGCACATTTAATGCTGCTAAACTACGAGTGCTAGTTAAAGTAATGCAATTGACATCAACATCAATTAAAAAGTAACAGCTGTTAATGTCGAACTCAAATATTATTTAGAAATATACATGCGCAGTTTATTGATCACCTTACGTAGGCCGATAAACCAGACTTTATTACTCAGATAAAAGTACATTGAAACATTACCGCCTGTTTTTAACGAAATGATAAATACACGTCGACAATTTCACAACATGTCGTTGAAACATCACACATACGTGCTCCAGACGTAGCATACTTAATATGCTTATTAAATTCAATAAAATATATGACCTACCCACTTACAAAGCTTTATGGATAAATAAACTTCCGCCGGACTTATGCCAATAGAAGAAGCATGATCGAACATTGATAATGAACTTTAGTTGATGCATACTTTTGCTTGTTCCCTTACTTCACACTCTCTCCACGTTTGCATTTCCTGTTTTGCTTGGCCTTTCTATATACATATATATATTAAGTTATGCTCAATTGTAGGTTCTTGAGAAGAACAAAAGAAAGTAACGTTTCTTTTATTTGATAAAATTAATTTTTATTTTAGCACATTGAAGGGCAACTATGAATTATATTAAGGCTCACATTCAAAACGAATAACCTTTTTAGCATGTAAACAAAATTCATATTGTAAATTTAGACATATTTTCTACAAGACTCGTTAATTCTCAATTTTGATGGCCTAATAAAAAGGAATTACTAAAATAATAGTAAGCACACTACATGCATGTAGTACAAAGTTTAGATTGTAATATGTAATTAAATTTATAGCGCTTATACCTTGGTCGTTCAAAACAAAGCACAAATCTACATTCACTGGTTAGCTCAGAGATAAATATAACGAAATATTTTCTCTGGCTCCAATCAATATGCACGACATATTCACAGTCAGAAAATATCTATACAGGAAAACAATTAAGCAGTAGGCGTTTAAATAAAGCCCATAAAATTTACATGAAATTAATTAACTAGTCGGTAACTCAGTCAGCCGGGCATTTGAACATATATTCACGGATGTAGAGAAGCCGTCATTCAACCTACCAACATGACTACAATTTTCATTATTGACATTTTACGTTTGCAATGGAATAACTCTACATGCGCAATATTATGCGGTTTTTCCAACTAAATTTGCGTAATAAAAGGAATCGTGAAACTATGGATAACCTTATCCATGTTGGTGCTGTATATTATGTAGCGAAAGAAACTTGAAGAAATTAACAAATTTACCTACTCAGATGAAGGACAGAATGAAAAAAGCGTCGGAGACGAAGGTGTTATTAATTTGCATTTCCCAATTTGGAAAGTGTCTCCATTTTAAATCCAGTTCTCAAATCCTTATAAGATCTTCTCGTAGTATGGCGTCGTGATTGTTAGCATATTTGATCTTCAGATTTTATGTCTGTCTTTGTTGACTATAGATATTATTTTTATTGGAAACTTGTAATCGAAATACTGAATTTCCATTAGGGCTCGCATAGGGTATTAATTTAGATGAAGCATCTGGCGTGAGGCTTACAATAACGCTCACTTTATATTTCTCGTTGCGGAGAATATATATATATATATATATATATATATATATATATATATTCAATTTTTGGCGTAACTAGACACACAATAGTTGAAATAGAGCCAGCAATCTTAATCTTTTTTTACAAAAGTTTCGTTCTTAATGGTGACATATTAGTACCCACGTAATACAGGTGTGCGTGAGATTATATCTTTTGTTCAAGGTATTCAAACTAACCTATTAATAAGTATGCATATCCTAATAGAGAATTGCATATATTTCATTTGGCAGCAGCGAAGTATACATGACCATTTCATGTTTGATTTACAGATGTCATGTTTCCCAAAAAAGTTTGACGAAAGGTGCTGATTTATGATAGAATACGAAACTTTGCTGAAATGGTATGTGCGAGAAATATATTTTTCTCAAATTTAGTGAAATCATAAGGTTTTTACTCACACATGTCTTGGGCATATTTTATCTCGTGATATGTTTTGAAGTCGAATTGTTAATGACTTTACTGCTGTATTTATACACGTTCGTATCGGAGATTACACCGTCTAAATTGTACCGCATTACTTAACTAAACATAAATTGGTTTTGATGCGTTGACACGAAACGCATTTAAAATTAGGATTATCTTTTTCGGCATTTTGTTTTATTCGAAGTCAAATATGGAAAATGGAAATCAATCCGTTTCACGTTTGTTACGGGTCACTAGACAATAGATAGTTGCAAAGAATAACTGGAAATAGATTTAAAGAACTAACTGCCTGGTTTTCATACCAAGATGTATTCCTATTTCGCAATTTTTATTTTTTTAAACATACTTATTATCAGTTGCGCTCATCATAATACTGATAATATTAAACTTAATTTGTGCCACATGACCAATATGAACCTATAAATTCGTTTGGTAAAAATGAAAAAGGATATCCTGATGATGATAAGCATAAATGATTGTCTACATATTAAAGGAAATAAGGTTGTCGAAATGGGAACACACCTAGGGTGGTCACCTGGTTGATTAATTATTCAGATTCTTGCTGTTATCTCCTATCGCTTCAAACAGATTTCTCGAAAAGCAATATTTGGACCAATTATTTTATCCCTTTATCCTCTTACGATTTTGGCGCTTACACGAACTATTTGTGTCAGAAATAATTCATTAAAATTCTTATTTTAATCATAATAATTTATTGATAAATGGATTTCGAAATTATTTAACGCCGTCACAAATACACCGAGTTATCGAAAACGAGCAAAGGTTTTATTGCTTTATGTTGAATTGAATAAAAAATTTCAATTTTATATAGACTGCCGAATGAAGAATATACAGTTTGACCATTGGAACTGTCTCAATTCGTAATAACAGAAAATTGGCAAACGTAAATATTAATAGATTTATTATATTAAACTTTATCAATGCTCACACTGAAAACCCCCTAGACTTCGTAATTCATATTTTGTTCCTCACTAATAAACCAAAAATTTGTAGTTGGATGTCCCTATGAAATGGTCGCGTAAGTTTTTTGTTGCATAGACATAACCGAGTACCATTTCTTTGCTCGAATCTTTGCTAAAAATTTTGGTCTACAGCTATTTCATTTTCGATGGTATTTGCTGAAGCGCGATACGTTTGGCGTCCAATTTCATCACTGTCTTAGGAAGGATATTACTTTATTACTTGGTATGCCTTTGTTAGTCTTAAGTTAGGTTTGTTTTAAACGAAGAATATAAAGAAACTAATTATGTCGTCTGAGGTGTTTTTGCTATGTTAGATTTTAACGGCCAATCGAACTGTGCATTTACTTTTGTACGCTATTATGAAATGATTCTGTTTGTGAAAAACGATTAAATAGTAATTAAAGCTGATTAACTGGATTAAATTATAAAAGATGCAACTTTAAGCAAAATAACAACCGGGTTGTTATAACAAATAAATTAACGCCTATCTTATATGAGTTCACCTGAGAAAAGGGAGCGATTTACTGTGAGTTAAGCTATAAGAATATGTAAACTATATTAAAATGATAAATATGTGAAAAAGAAACTCAACTATGAATGGTAAGATAATACAAACCCAAACACATCGGCATGCAATAATGTTTCATCGAATAGGTGGCACGGGCACCAACATGTGTCATTTCACACCGTCGTAAAGTACAGTTTACAAAATAATAATAACGTTTCCATGTGCGGTAAGGTGAAGAAATGATATATGGGTGGTTTAATTGAAATTGTGCAGTCGCCATTTATAGTATGATAGAATGCATGTGGGGCTTTGAAGGACAGGAGCCGAATATTACTTAATTATGCATAAAGATTTGGTTCTCGTTAGCCAGTTTGCCTTCGCGCTCTGATTATTACCCTGGATAATCAAAAGCATAAGAAAGTTTAACTGACGGTATTTGCGCTGTTTGAAAACAGATTTAATAAATAGAGATTGGTGTTTATCACAAGTTAAGAAACATAATTATATGTCCTGTAATCAGCACTCGCGCAATCTTTGATTGTTTGATTTAACTTATAATTGGATTTATGTAAGATTAGGAAATATTTCTTTTTGTAATGTTTTTTTTGAATGAATAACATAGGTGAGCCAAGATATGTTAGTCAGTTATTATATGCTGAAATTTTCTCATTCAGCAGAAGTCACGGACAGACTAAGCATAAAAAGTAAAGGTATGCACTTGAGCGTGAAATTCTTAAAGATACGTTAAGTGATATTGAATCCGTACATACGCAAAAGAAAAACTTGTAAGGGGAATTGTTTGTGTATTTACTCCTGATTTTTTTTAAAACGAAGGGGTTAAAAATATATGGAGGGCTAATATAAATAAGCATGAGAGAAAGTGAGATAGGAAGTTGAAACATTAAATTGGGAAAA
Source organism: Eudiplozoon nipponicum (assembly GCA_029291075.1). Classification (NCBI taxonomy): domain Eukaryota; kingdom Metazoa; phylum Platyhelminthes; class Monogenea; order Mazocraeidea; family Diplozoidae; genus Eudiplozoon; species Eudiplozoon nipponicum. The sequence continues at coordinate 134,496 of JAQBSW010000874.1, read as the reverse complement.
GTAGAACACAAACATACTCAGAGTGCTTAATAGAGTTAAACAGTGACAGAAATAACGGGAACTGTCTAGAAATAGATTGTAAGAGATTGTTATTGGGATTCAGAATAACTAGTAGAGAGACAGCTAGTCCGCGCCAAAAATATTTAGAGACAGAGAGAGAGAGGCAGTAAAAAGACAGCAAGAAAGTTTAAGAGAAGGACTCGAAAAGAATTAACTTGAGAGCTAGAGAAAAGCAGGCGAGATTTAGTGCGAGTTTAAAAGATAAAATTAGAAACAGGTAAGTAAGAGTGCGGAAAAGCTACAATCAAGAAAAAAGACAAGGAAAAAAGCAGAAAATTGGATATACCGACAGGGAGATTACGAAACGGATAGGTAATTAATGGACAGACAGATAGAGCGAGAGCTGTGCTATACTCCGAATAGAGCTTAATTTAAAGTTTTCCGTTTACGCTAAATAGTATAAAAGTAAAAACTACTGCAGTGAGGATTTGCTGGAAAATCTTGTCAAACTTTTAATAACTGCTTTTGTTTACTCTTTTTCAGATAAATCAAAGGCTATATTTCTTTTGTACACATTCCACAACTGAAAATATAATATCCATTGTTTATTATATCTGAATATATATATATATATATATATATATATATATATATATATATTCCTATATTCTTTGTAGACATGTGTGAAACGTTATTGTGCTTCTTTTACTGTACTACAGGAAATGTAGTGGTTTTTGCACTGACAGAGAACTTCTTTCATTAGGCCTATGTAGAGATTATTTTTTAATTTTTATTTACTGACAATCACTTATTTGAATGTGAAATTTATTAGGGGTTTGTTGTCGACAACGATGGCATAAAACCTTCTGGCTCTGTCGGGATACAAGCATCCTACCTTACGTGTGATTTTGCATTTTTACTAACATCGTAGGCTACACTATGTTCGGATGTCTAACTTTTAAATGTTCAACATTTAAATATAATTTTGTTCAATGCTGCACCAGGAACAGATTCCCTGCGTAAAGGTTAATTTAAAATTTAGTTCATCCATCCACGAAATTTTGATTTGGTGTTTTTTTAACATGCACATCCTTGAATATGATGTTTTAAAAGTGCTGCAACGTATGGTTTTATACGTTGAACTCCTACATTCTATTTAATATCAAACAGTTTGGCTGCGAAAGGGTTTTCTTTTAACGAGCAGAAGAAAAATAAAATCCATATATATTCAAAGTAATGTAATGATATTCGGTTTTCTTCCTTTAAAAGGTTCAGTACTTACATCAAAATTAGAATTTCATATTTTGCTCTTTCTCGAAAGACAATTTGTTGAAAATGTTAAACGGCACTAACGTTCCACCTGATATCGGATTTTGTTAGCACATACTCTATTTTCTCTATGTTCTCAGATGATTTTTCCCGAGGCGAACGTTCACAACAAATACATTGCGGCTCAAGGTCCTCTACCAACAACATGTGGTGACTTTTGGCAAATGTGTTGGGAACAAAACACAAATCTTGTTGTCATGCTGACTGCGTTAAGTGAAAGAGGAAGAGTAAGTTGATATTAATTTTCTAGTTTCATTCTGCACATTAAATTTGGTGAAAATTACTTATTCTGCTTAGAAGGCACAAATTTTATCTGTTGGGAATGTGCCTTCGATAAGACAATTTCACTTGTCCAACAACAAGCACATGATATACATAAAAGTGTTTAAATAATACAATTAAACCGCAAATATTATATTTTACCATTTCAAACAGCAGAGTAGAATAAACTACGCTCAATTAGCACACATTTTGTAAGGAAATATGTAATCCGTTTAACAAAAATTTGAGTTGCGAACCTAGTAACAAATTAGTTCACTTGTGACGAGAAGGATAAACCAAAGACAGCATGAACGCAAAGTATAATCCCATGCACATTCGTTTCGTGCTTACTGGCGTCTCATCTGTATGAGCCCGTATTACGCCCTTTAACCACTATACATTTTGGTGAGGAATGTGGGAAAATAGGACGGTACAATCTCCTAGACAAATATGTAAACCTGCAGCACTAAAGCTAACATCATATAACGTCTCGACAATGCCTCTTCAACGCTAACTCAATCTATACAATATATATATATATATATATATATATATATATATATATATATATATATATATAATGAAGTGTGAGTTAGCATCGAAGTCGAATTGTCGTAGACTTTATATAATGTAAGCTTCACTACTGCAGGTTTAAACATTCGTCTAGGAGATTGTACCATCCTATCATCCAACAATCTACACCAAAATATATAGTGGTTAAAGGGTGTAATACCGGCTCCTACTGATGAGTCGCCAGTAAGCATTAAACGAATGTGCATTAGATTATACTTTCCGTTCATGCTGTCTTTGGCTTACCCTTCTGGTCACAACTGTACTAATTTGTTACTAGGTTCGCAACACAAAATACATACTTGCATATATATTAATTCTCCGCAGCAAACAGTATTTAAATAATTGAGTTGTTAATTTGCTTGATTACTTTCGTCAATAAAGTTAATTTGCTATTTTACTTGCGCTATTTTTGTATAAATCGATGAATTTTTATTTTGTTCAAAGTAAATCAATTTCAAATTGTAGACTATTGTATGTTTGGATAGTATTAAATTTGCAACACACGTTTATATAGATAAAAACACTTATTTCGAAAAATTACGTTTGAATTTAGAAGAAATTGGATTAAGAATAAATGGTAATTATGGTTCAGTTTATTAAATTCGTTTTTGCACCTGCATCGATTTGAGTTATTTAATAAGTAAAAGTTTGATGGCATTAAAAAATTTATATTTTTGCAGTGTTTTCGTAAAATAGTAGTGTTCTAACATAATTTGTGCTTAGCTTATTATAGTATAGCCATCATAAAGTTTCCATGACTTTAAAAATATTTTTTTATTAGGTGTGGTCTATCCTGTAGCATATAATTGTAAACAGGACCAGAGGTACATGCCACCGTTAACATAAAAACGTGTTATAACATTTGTAGGTGGGCTTTGGGATAACTGGCCGATCATCAGTAGGAGCCGGGGATACGCCGCAAACCAAATATATGTTTAAACAATAAAAATTGTACATTTTGGTGCTGAAATTTTATATACGTATGATTATTGAAAATTTGGTCAAGTGAGCGTAATATGAAGACTTCAGCAATGTGACCTTGAAGCCGGCATATTGGATATAAAATGTTCCAAATTTTTAAAGATCACTAACACCAAGGTAATTTCAGAGGTGCCAATTTTCACCGAGGTTGTGAGAGAAAGTTTTCTTAATATACCTCTTATTCAAATAATTTGTGAAATTCTGGTGTTTATTGACATCAGTTACCAGTCATGATATCATTCAATGGAGTATTAGTGGTTTTGTGGTCATGGTGACAAGTAACTAATTTACAATCAGTACTTTATTGGATATCGCGTATATTTAAATTGAATGAGAAGAATATACAGATGCTAGCATGCACGCAATGTATAATCTTATGCATACTTGCGTGTCATGTGCATTTATGACTCATCTTTAGCAGCCGACAGTTTCTCCTATACCAACTATTGATTTGGTTACTAATCGCAATCATCTGCAGTCAACTTAATATAAAGTCTTCGAAAATGTTTCTTCGAAGCAAACCCACTATATATAATGTGTACCATACCTGGAAAGTGTAGAAAAACCGGGGTGTAAGAAATTGACTCAAGTTTCGTCAAACATTAGAATAAAAACCGATCTGAACACCTGGTTGTCAACAAAGCCTTATTTTTGGTCTCAATCGACATTGGCTTTCACCTTTCGTGATTGTCATGAAATTATTCAATGAAATATATAAAATTTATTTATGCTTCTTTGCGTAGAATTAATATATATATTTAATAATGTGTTAGGTTCTGCATACCCTATGGCATTTTGGTAAGAATGAGATCATAAGAATTTGCCAAAGTTAGATTTAGCAAAATGCATAAATACATGCGCTTAAAATCATCTCTTAAGTGCTGAAAAACCACTTCAGACTTGCTGTATGTTTCGTGAAGTAATATGAGTTATTAGTACGGTGCATTCTTTCATTTGTATACCCCTCGAAAATTTAAAAAAATATCAACAAAATGAAACATTTTAACAGTTTGAATTTAAAGCCATCTCACTTTTAATCATTTGTACCACTGTTCTAGGCATGTAAACAAAATTTAGTAGACTTCTAGATTTTTGTCGCAATTATAAAATATATTGTGCTATGAATATTGTGACCAACCGGACTATTGAAAAGAAAGGCTTTATTGTTTTTTTTTTCGAAACTTTTTACATAATGTTTGAATGGCAAATATAGTTATTTGCTTTAATAGAATTCTACGCTTCCTCGATATAAAGGTATCATATTATGGTGCGTTTGTTACATTCCTAGAACAATAACGAAAAGTTCATGTCTCTATGCAGTTTGTTAATGCGTTTTTGCGTCTCGTATGAGCCTTTTCTTCTTTACAAAGTACAAAGTAGCAGAAAGGTTTTTGCACTTGGCATGGTATTGCGTTATGTTCATTATCTTATAGCATAAGTTCTCAGTTAAACTATTGTCTGTGGAAAGTACGCCTATGATTTATACGGTTTTAATTACCTTTATCATTTAAAGGAATTACGAAAACATGATTGCATAATTAATCGCACATCGATATATATATATATATATATATACATATATATATATTCTTTGAAATGCGAGCTTTAATAAAATTCATTGTACCCTTCCTGTGTGCAAAAACAAAAAGAAATTTTATCAGATATAAGAAATATTTCTTTCGCAGGTCTTCTCAAATATCTACTAATGAACATATCTTCATATATAAATTGGAAAGCAGAACAAGATAGAAATATGTGAACAAAGAGAGAGTGTGAAAAACGGAAACCAATCAAATTGCGTGCGTCACATCCAGTTCAAGCTCAATGCTTGTACGTGCTTCTTCTGCTTACATAAATCCGGCTGCAATTTTTTATCCATAAGGCTTCGTATGTGGCTAGCTCCCTTTTGTTTTTACATTTAGTAATTACTTTGAATGCTACGTCTGGAGAACATACGTGCGATGCTTCGATGATGTGTTGCGCAATAGCAGACGTGTATTCACCATTTGATTTAAAACAGGCGTGTCACGCAGACGTGCGCAGGTTCGAGTCCTGTCCGCGGCAAATTCTGGCCAGTTCATGATGAGTTCCCCATATGGACGAAACCGGTCTGATGGATGAATTGCCTCTTCTACACTATATAATTCTTAGTTTATACTGACATATGTAAGTAATTAATGGGTCAGGTGTTTATATCAAGATCGCAATCTTGATTATAATAAATACCACTTTAATTGTTCGTTGCGCAGCTATTATCCATTGCACCACGATTAATTTGATAGATTCGCATTTAATACAAAAGATGATATTGTGAAACTAACACCGGTGGATGTATCTCTAGGTTCCGTTTGGAACACAGCATTAATTAATGGTAGGAAGTCAACGTTGCACGAATCTGAATGAAAACCTACCTCCAGCAAAAGATTAGATATATTGGATTACTATTTACTACTCAATTATATACAATTCCATCATTCAATATCATCCTTTATTTGTAGTAGTTTTATTCTATCTTTTTCATTGAGAGCCTTTAGTGAATTGAACTCTCATCAAAGAGATTTCATTTTAATTATCCACTTAGCATACAGTGCTACTACCCTCATTACGTAATTTTCCTAGTTTTCTTGTTTCACCTTTTTTCATTGTAGTTCATATATTAATTACGCTTTTTACCGTTCAATTTTTATAGCTAACCCTGAAATTATTTTCCTACTACTGTAATTATTTTAATTTATTTCCTTTCCCTAACCAATTTGGTCGCACTTAATTTAGTTATATATTTGAAAACTATAGTCTGTTGCGCGCAAGGATAAACTAACAGTTAGTCACTATAGGTTAACACACATACCACACACACACACACACACACACATATATATATATATATATATATATATATATATATATATATAAAATGCGGTTGTTATTAGGTATAACTGAGCAAATCATGAATAGAAACGTACTGACATGCTTACGCGTTGATGTTTTGTCTAATGAAACAAAGTAGCTATTAAGGCATCAACCAGTTATAAGTATTAGCGAAGCGGTTTAAATCAAATTTAAATTATTATTTGATATCTTGCGCTTTATTTTTAAGCTAAGCTGCGTTCTAAACAAGGTAACCGAATAGCAGTGCCAAATATTTATTTTATTTTATACTGACTTTGCTTATGTTTAAACATATATATATATATATATATGGTAGCTCTGTGAATTGAACCGCAGAATAGGAGGCATACGTGCTCCGTATCGAGTTTCTCTGCAAAATAATTTTGACAGTAGTTGAAGATTTTCCGAAAAGTATTAAATAGGCCACTGGATAAATTATATATTAGGTGTTGCGCACTTAGTTTCAAATTAGTCCAGATATGACTAGAGGGATAAACCAAAAACGGCCTAAACGGAAAATATTATCTCATGTGCAAATTCATTTCGTGCTTACTCGCGACACATCCGTAGCAGCCGGTACCGTATACTGACTCGGCAACAAAAGTGTTGGTAACCGGCGCTGACACAGCAGCCATAGTCTTAATAAACTTTATGGGCTTTGTACATAATTTATATAGTGATGTGGTTTTTAAGTCGCTTTGTCGAAGATTTTATATGAAGTTAACGCTACTACCGCGTGTTTACACCACCGTCCAATTGTCCCAAATTCCGCTTCCAAATACAAATTGAATATATAGGACGTAATACCGGCTCCTAATGATGAGTCGCCAGTAAACACGAAATGAATGTGCACATGTGATTTTATATTTCTATGTATATAAATTTAACTAATTTGTGTCTATGTGCGCCACACCTAACACATTATTACAGGTATATTAAATCACCGCAACAAAGTGTATCTATTGCATAAGTTGTCCTTGTTTCCTAATGAAGTGTTGAGTATGTACTGGCAACAATTCTTCATATATATATATATATACATATATATATTTATATATATGTATATATATATGTATATATATATATATATATATATATATATATATATATATATATATTGGAACAATATTCTTTTGTCTTACGATGCGATCATTTGTTTACCAGAATAAAAACAACGCTGCATTAGAAGTTAAAGCCAATTCATTTAGTTGCCCAGTTTCGTATAATACATCTGCATAAATGTTGCTACAGATCCTGTTTTGAAGCTATTTTTCGCCAATTATTGTCTGATTCATGTTTCCTAGTACAAACATACTAGGTATTCCGTTCATTTAATTGTTGAAAAGTTGGGTATTTCGCCTTTTTTGCATATATTTGCACTTTGGATATTTGACAAGAATTTATTAGCATAATGGGCAACTGATGTGTAGCTAAGTCACAGTAATGCACAATATTTCAGAAGTCCGTTATCCGTCTTGTTCGTATTAGAGCCACAAATAAGTCAAAATTCGTCACAACGTAAGATTGGCACTAACTACGCTATGTTGCTAGATTGGTTAAATCAAATTAGTTTTCAAACTTGATGTGATGAAAATGTATTACCGCCTGCGCAAATAATGATTGTTTACTTATATAGCTTTTATACGTTGGGACAGTGTGAAGTCAACATTTCAGGCCAAATACAAGGTATGCAAGACTACTCTGAGTGAGAGTGGCGTATCCTTTTTTTCTTACTTGTGCATTTCGCGTTGATGCTCGTTCATCAATTCGCCGGCGGGTTCTGTTGACAACTAGATTACGTAGAAGCACATTAGAATGTGCGACTAACGACTTTTTATTTATGTTATGTGGAAGGTTAAATAAAAGGCGATTTTTCTTTATCTCAAGGTTGCCAACTAATCCTCGAGGATTGTTATCACTATCTGCGCAATTATTTGTTGTTTATTTATCCTAAAAACGTACATTTATACTCTATTTTTAGTGAATAGCAAAATTATTTGCTTAATCTGCTTTTGAGAAATATTCTTACATTAGCTTACAAGAAACTTTTAGAAATTTCATTTTTATTCGAATAAAGCTATCTATTTAAAAATACATAAAGATTTTACACCCAAACAACATGGTCAATTGAATTGACACTAAAACATTATAATGACTTGCACAATTGTGTAAAATATCAAATTCACAACTGGAGCAAAGCGAAAAAAGATCATGAAGAATACTTTTGATTAAAGAAGAAGCTGTATTTGTAACTGAAGCTATTGCGTATGTGGGACGCATTAATTGGAAGAATTAATTAAAAATTTAAAAAAATTAAAATCACACAAAAGACCAACTACGTTTCATTGTTAGACGACAAAAGAATGAGTGGTTATACAATTTCCTGATGGTTTAATTTTTCAGAATACTTCATAATGGAAAACGAAGTGTGTGTTTTTCTGCATATAACGGAAGTCTCGGCTAAAAGGTCATAGTTAACTTGTCATTGAGAGTTGAATTGCCAAATTCTATAAATTAAAGTCAACATTTAAACGTAAATTTTAGTCAATTTTGAAAATTGCAGCTAATTGAATCAAAATGCTAAGTGCATAAATCAATTATTTGCATCAAAACCTCACTCGAAAACAGACATCACCACCAAATAGTTATATTCTCTAAAGCATAGTCCAGTGGCATAACTTGCAGCGAAAGAAAACAATCCTCATTTTATACATAGAGGAAATCTTGAATTGAATGTCGCCTTCTGAAGCCAATGTAACAATCTCGATAGTTCCTTCACGACGAAGCAACTTGACTATGACACGATTTTGCTTCCTTGTTGATAATCTTTTCGATATTAAAAATTTATGGGTGAAGTTTACTTGATTTTGAGAGGACCGATAAAATTTAGTTTTCTGTCCACTAATTTGTTCAAGCATAAAATTAATTGAAAGGCTTCAGAAGCATTATATCTAGTTCACAGTACCATGCTCAAGATTAAAGGCAAACGATATATATTTTTGGATAATAAAATGTATCTTTCGCATTTTTTCCTGAAGCATATAGGGATGAATTTAGGTATATATTTTAGAAAGCGTAACAAACATAAAATCGAAGCACAGAGAGAGAGAGAGAGTCGGAAGTTTTACAATGTTCAATATGTTACGGTTACACCTCCGATTCAGGCTTATATCCCCTGAACACAATACTTCTATTTGTATGAATCAGGCTGCGATTTTTTTACCAATAACGCTTCATGACTAGGTAACACATATGTTAAAGGAAAAATCTAGGTACCATAATTGCAAGGTGCTAATTTGTCTGTTACGGAAATGAAGACGTGCTTCATTATTATATTTTAAACATACGTTCAAATTACAAAGTTTCACCACTGTAGATATTGGAAGTCTGGTCGATCGGCCTACGTAAGCTGATCGACAAATTGCCCATGTCATATGTTTATTGATTGATTGCGCAGTGAGTCGTCTCATTTAGAGTTTTCACGGTTTTCTTTCGTGGGTAATTCATTTGCAATATCAGTTTCGCAAAGATTTGACTGATCCCCATTTCCATGTATGCATCGAATCCGTTTTCGTAGTGGCTGGGTTCTATTTTGTCCCTTTCCTCCGAATGCTTCAACATCATTCATTTTAACCACTGGAAATGAGGTACGATCTAATCTTCGTTGACTCGTACGTTTTGGTATTATTTCTCCCGTATCATCATCAGGATTCTAATCACACCCAGTAAAACGCTCACAATAACAGATTTATGTAAACTTGGTAACCTTGTTCCATAGCAGATCTATTTATATTTTAATTGTTTACACACTAATGGTTTGAAACAAGTAGGGCCTGAGTAACTTAATTTCTATATTTACATATCCATGGAGAAAATGAAAACACACTCGAGAAGCATATATATATATATATATATATATATATATATATATATATATATATAAGATACCAAAACAATAATGACAAGATCTCAGACATCACTTCGCAATACTGCGAGAATGACCTTTACATACAAACACGCATACACAACACAAACACAAACGCATACACACTCACCAACTAGTCAAAACAAGAGACAACAGTAATAACGAGTCAGATTTGTTACCAAAAGCATAATCAATTGAAAACCCAAAATGTATAAATATGTATGATTGTATAAGAGATGATTAGTATTAACGAAATAAATGGCCTTTATCCACTTTGTTATTTATGTGTTGTTTTCCTAATTATAGAAGAGAGATATATATATATATATATATATATATATATATATATATATATATATATATATATATATATATATGCACACATGTATTGTGTGGAGCATTGTAATATGCATGTGATAGGAGGTCTGATGAAGGAAACGAGAAGTACCGTTCTGATACGTTGCCTGTCGGCGAAAATTAGATCATACTTCATTCACAGTGATGAACGATGTCGAAACCTTCCGAGGGAGGGAATGAATCAGAACGCAACCAACAGGAAGACGAACTCAATGCGAAACTGATAAAGCAAATCTACTGCCCACGAAAGAAAACCGTAGATATACTGTTTGGGGCCGGCTTTAATCGATTTTTTTCTTGATGTCCTGGTAATTATCGTTTTACGAGTGCAAAACAGCCGTGCATGCGCATTTGTTATCACCACTCGAGTAGTAATTTCTTGCTCGAGTAAATAAACTAATGCAATGCAAGTTGAATCATTGCATAAATTATTATTGCAATATGAGTCTTTGTTGCTAGGCCATGACACAAATTTAGGCAAAGAACGTATACATGCAAGATGTCACAAAATTTTTAATGTTGAATCTGACATATTTTCATTATTTCACATGAACTAACTCTTTGTTGTATATGGCATGTCAAATACCGACGCCGTTTATGAAAGTATACAAAGATACGTATTAGTAATGCATCAAAATGTAACTTAATTCAATGCTCGGCATTCGCGTTTATTATCACACGGAAATGCATTGTACATGTTTAAACCAAGGCTTGACTACCGATCGAATCGTATATTTGACAATTTTAAAAAAATTGTACACAATTAGGAAATTTATTAACATGTATTATCGCTTACTTTGGTGATATTTGTAATAAGCTATAAATACGGACGAATATTGGAAAAATAACTCTGACACAATCGATTAGAATCATTTCTGTTTACCTGTAAAATGCGGCGCCGTCCCTTTAGTAAAGTGAGTCACATTCCTTTAGGACACGAAGCATTATATAAGTATATGATGCAATCTGCCCGCAATTAATTTGCTTTCATTTATATAGTAGTATATATATATACAAATATTTTTGTGTATCCATTTCACGTAATAGTTATATTTCGTTTAGTAAAAAATTTGCAAAGATAAAGCTATGTTTTATACGAGTTAGACGGTTTATCTTTTACACTTAAATGTCGAAGAAAAGTCAATATACAACGTTGTTTTATAACTTTTAACGTATGTTTTAATGATTTTTACTCTTCAAACAAGAGTTAATTAATTAACCTTGAATTTTTTAAATTCAATTTTGCTAATAAATTGGCTATTATGAGCTCAATTCATTTAGTCTCCAGTGCGTTATCTCACAAGATTAATTTGTAGACTTAATTTTTTGTGATGAATGTCGTATAAAAAGAAGTCTATGTGCTTTAACAAGAAACTTTGTCAGAGTATACAGTTGAATTATAAGCAGGGAAAAACAGTTAAATATAATTTTTAAGCAAATATATGTGATAGGCACATGCTATTGGCTCTAATTGGTCTATCGTTGGTAGATTATAGTGTGCTGGTTTAAAACTAGTTGATCTCCAATATATATATATATATATATATATATATATATATATATATAAAAGACTAAACAAAATAGGAAAATTAAAACTAACATTAAGTGGTGGTGATAACAATTATAATAATTTGCTGCAAATTCTACAAAGTGGGCATGATGATTTCTCAATAAGGACGAAACCGGTCTACTGCCTTGAATTGCCTTTTCTACACTATACAATTCTTAGTTTATACTGACATATGTAATAATTAATAGGAAAATGTAAACGTGGAAAGAGTGTGAAATAAGAGAACGACCAATAAATTGCGTTTATCACCTCCAGTTCAAGTTCAGTGCGCGAACATGCTTATACTGCTTGCATAAATCCTACTGATTTTTTTTTATCCATATAGCTTGATTTGAGCTTTACTCCCTTTCGTTATTTCATTAACCAATTTTATTAAATACGAAGTCTGGAAAACATACGTGTGAGAGTTCAACGATATATTGCACAACTGCATCCGTGTATACATCATATGATTTAAACAAGCGTTTAAGTTACTATGTTCTCTCGTTGGAGTATTTAAGCGTCTGTTCTATTGGCCTGCGCAAGTTGATCGGCATCTTGCGCATGTATTTTTTCTAAGTAATACTTGATGTCAACGTTAACACCTATTACACTTTGACTGGTTTAAAGAAAAATGTTTTACCCTAAATACCAAATGTAGTTCAGCTACACTTAATGTTAATGCCGCTTAAACTTTATATGGTGCTGTGCGGAAAACTGCATCACCCTTAAATGTATTGTCGATGTAAACTAATTTCTTTTCTAATCCGGTATACGTCTGTTTTTGTGACTTACTCTTGTTATAATTGACTCAATTAATTTTCTTTTATAGCCGTTTGTCTGAATAGTTTTTTGCTTTAATATATTCGTTAATTATTGAATTAGTACTGACCAATCCGTCATTTCTTGACAAAAAGCAGCGAACTGTTATTAATTTATATTGAAAAAAACACGTAATTTCTATAATGCAGATAATGTGCAGACCAGTTGGGTAAATATCTCTATTTAATTTACAATTAGTAACTTTCTTTAGTAGTAGATCAAAGAATGGTAAACAATCACCGTTCTCGAACTCTGACGCGAAACTGATATTCTTATGTAATTGCTTCAAACTTTGAAACAATGATCGTGATTGAGATCTGTTTTTAAGGAAAATGAAAATATTTTAAACGTACCGTAAGTATTGAGCACATTTACCTCTATCAGAATTACTAATGTTTTCTCCAGATGGCCCATCGTTGAAACGTCACACCTATATTCTACAGACATAGAATTTATGACTATTACTAAATGTCATGACAGAAAGAAGTTAGCTTCACATGAAGCTCTATATATAACGAAACCGCAGCTCGATTTATGCAAACAAAAGAAGCATGTTTTGGCATTGAGGCTGAACTAGATGTGATGCTCACATTCGAAAGGTGGTTCCATTACTTCACACTCTCGCCACGTTTAAAATTTCTGTTTTGCGGATTGTTTCATTATATATATATATATATATATATATATATATATATATATATATATATATATATATATATAAAGATACTTGAGGACAGATATCAGATGCTCGCCAACCTAAAGATAAGCTAATGGTAGATGCATTTTGTTATTCTAAAAATTGAATGTAATACTGACAAATAGGAATGTCTTGATTTATAATGTAAAACGGCTTCACATTTATTAATAAATTTATTACTTGCCCTTGTACAAAACTGAGTTTAGTTTTATGGATTTCTTCAGGACTTTCGTAGATGGAATTTAGTTACGATGAGCATAATTGTATACCGCAGGATTCCTTATATATATATATATATATATATATATATATATATATATATATATATATATATATATATATATATCTTTTTGTTTTTAGATCCTGCTTGCTTTAACAAACATGGAAAGTGTAATGTCAGTCACATATAATAAAGTGATTATATTTTCAATTATCACATCAACATAAGAAGAAAAAGATGAAATCGTTCGAAAAATTAGCGTTGAGCGACTGTGTTTTAAAATAAATGACTCGATTGACTATTGCACAATCTGTGCGGGTCCAAATCCCAAGTTATTTTTGCATTTTCATCTATATTGATATCAGCTTTAAAATTGAGAATCTGGTATTTTTCGGACGAATGTGTAACGCTCTTCAAATATGGTATTTGGATCTTGAATATACTTTAATAAATTTATATGAACGTATTTGAATATGCAAGATTAAATAATGCCTATATATACTAGACTGTCGTTTCTTCATTACCGCTTTAATTCTCAGTATAACTTGGTTTGTTGCCGTTTATTTAAAATTATTTAAATCAAGATTGGTGAGCTTGATATTAGTGACCATTATATATATATATATATATATATATATATATATATATATATAAATCTTATGGCTATGAAGAAAACAATAATTACAAAATGAATAATGACCACTTATATCGAAACTACTAAACATCAGTTTTCTATCTTTCACTTATATGCATACTGGGTTTTCAATTGATATTGCGGGTGGCAACTAGTCTGACTCGGTTTACCTTTATTTATTGTTTGGGCAGATTACTTAGTAAATACGCGATGGCTTTGAATGTGTCTGTGTGCATGTAGGGGCCATTCTAGTTTTATTGTAAAGTGATGTCTGAGCTCTTGCCTTTATGACCAGATTTATAAATTGTACCGTCGTTATATTTTCGCCCAAACATTTAGGAAATGGACATTATTATTTTATCATATTATTATAATAATTTTAATGAATGATTCGCATATTCTATTTCACACTGAAGAGATGGAGGCTCATTTAATATAAAGACCGATAGCCAGGCCTTTACACATTTAAAAATCTACGAAAAAAAATGTCATACATTTTATCAACACAATATTGTTAAACCTGGACGGTAATTGCTGCTCTACCGTTAAAATAAAGAAATTATTATATTCGCGTACATTTTTAACTTTATTGAATCCTTGGTGTTTGCTAGCAGATCAGAAAAAAACAAATTTTCAACACTTGTTATTTTAGCTTATACTACACTAGCTTAAAAATGAATTTAGTCACAGGAAATTAAAATTTACCTTCGAAATGCAGGATTTTAGCTTGCTTTGCATAACATTTTGATAATCAAGTGTGCGGTAAAATACTGCAACCTTTAAATCTGATTAGATGTTGTTTTAAAAATTATAAGTAGAGAATAAAAAAGCTGGGTTGTTAAGCTGACAATGTAAATTGTTTAAATTAAGACGCATGCCTTATTTTATGAAACAACGTGAATGTTTAATATACTTTTAATTAATCAACCAATTAACGACTAAATAGAGTGATACAATACGATGATTTTACATTTTGGATGCTGCAGTAAAATCAAATAACTATGTCTAGGTCGCTGAAGCTTACAGCCTTTTCTTTTAAAATGTAATGTTCGTAGCTAAATTTTATCAAAATAAGTAACCAGGCTCACGTCGTTTTCTAACACAATTTATTGAGAATTAAACAAATTATCAACTAATGAACTGTCCTGTTTTTCCTTTTTCAGTGTTTGCGTGTTCGTAGCTATTAGGCAACTTGCGTTTTATTGTGCTTTTATTAGCAGTTGACCTCAAGGGAATTATTCTTAGACCTAGTAACTGTTAACGTTACAATCTATCAACAGAGCATTAAACTAGAAATAGCTCGCATTGTTGACTTATTAATCATTAATATTGTTTTATTGTTCTTATTTTGGCTAAAGGTTTTGTAAAAACATATAAGTAATAAATATCAGTTTGTTTTGTACTTTTGTTTCAAAATTTTATGGTCATTTTTCTCTTATGTTGCAATTGATTGGTAATGGGCGCCAAACCAAAATTTCGATTTTGGTGAAATGTGTAAGCTTACCCTCAGAGAAACATGCTCTAAAACGAAGCTTATTAGTAGCTGTGAAAAAGCAGTTCTTTTGTAAAAGCAGCGATACCTATTTTTAATACGTATCTGTTAGTACTTGTGATATCTCAAACTACAGGTTAGTTTAAATCTGACTGCTAATAAATTGCTCGTATACACTGATAAGATTAATGATGCTAATTTTTGCATAACATTAAGACAATTTAAATGTTTGTGTTTAAGTCGCGGCAGCCTGAAGCGATCACCAATCCCTTGGTAATTCACCAGTCGAACAACACTGCAAAACTACTGTCGGTAACACATAGTGACGCGTTCCAACCTGCCATGATCATAACCAGAGTACGACTGCAATTTGACCAGTGGGGGATAAACCGCAACGCGTGTATATATATATATATATATATATATATATATATATATATATATGTTATATGTATATTTAAATGTGAGACCAACCTCTGGTTGTCTCGCATACATTGTAATAAGCCGGAAATTTGGCTGCACAATTTCGATGCAGACACGAACATTAACGTTTTCCAGCTTTCACCACGTATATACTTAGTTAAAGAATTAAACAAACATAGACTGCGCGGACAGTGGTATCAATACTCTAAATCAAGTTAGCAAGCTGGAAGAACAACCCAATTCCATTCAACATATATGCATTGTGGTTTGATCCTCGGTGGTCAGTTTGCCGCCGTATTTTGACAATTATCATGTAAGTTCGATACACATCAGTATGTGTGATTGACGGTAGTTCTTCCAAGTTGTGCGACTGGTTAGATACAATATGATGGTTGTTTATGTAATGCTCGTAAATTTGATTTAAAGAATAGAATACGTATTTTTGTGTTCGGATTTTACAATTCCGAACTACAGCCCAACTGTAATGAAGTCAATTATAACAAAACGACAGGTTAAGCTTTCAGCGATATTTGAAAATAATTTTCTTAGTTTATATTTGAATACGAAAGAGAAAATATCGAAATTAATACATTGAAATAAAAAATATGATTTCGAATTTGCACTATGTAAGTTCACAAATGAGGAATTTGCAACCAAATTCTGACATAAAATTCCTTTTTCATGATATCGGAATTTGTGACTATTTTTTTCTATTTTAAACGGTATTTAGTTGCTAAAGTATTGAGAACAAAAACACAAAGATTTTTGTTTACTAACCCTATTTATTTTAAAATCAACCTAGCAGTTTACTTACTATCTAAATTGAAAATACTTGGTTTAATGTGATAATGATAAGGCTACGTAATTTCGATAACACACAAATAACTATTTTTGGCATCTTAAATGATTAAACAAACTTTAGTTGATTTTGGTTACATAAACTGTTTTCGGACTTTAATCGCATACAACTTCGTTTTTAGTAGTTCATTTCGGAGACACATCAGTGTTTGAAAAAGACATCGTATTCATCAGATGATAATTTCAATCTTTCAGGGATATATTTATATACATCTTTACTTTCGGCGAGATAATATCTGTTTTGTTGTTCTACTCTTAGCAGCCAATTTCTCTTCGTTTATTGAAAAAGCCTAAAAAATGTACGAAATTCGTTATCAGCTTTGCCGTTTTGCGAAATTTCCTGTCATCGAACTTGAAGTTATCAATAAATACCACCAGTTATCGTGAGAGCGTATAAAATTTTCTTTCGATTTTTTAGACCGTATGTTGTAATCGACACATCTAGAATTTCTTTCTACATGTTAGCTTTCTCAATCATCATATGCTTATTACAGTTGGTTAACGGTTATTTAATTTGACCATATGTTTCGTGCATCTTTTCAAGGATTTGAACAGTTTAATTTGAATTTCCGTCTACACGTCTACTTTTTTAGTCGTTAATGTGACGAGTATTTCTAAGTTAGTCAACTAAATAACATATCTAATAATGGTTATTACAGTGTTTTGCAATAATTATTGTACATATATTTTTACTTTATTCTTACTTTGCTGATAGCATAAAATTATCTCAGGATTGTCTTAATAAAATCTATTTTTTCTTGCCAAATGTTGGATTTATGTGTTGTAGACTTTATCGGACATTAATTATACAGGCACACAATTTAACTTTGATAATATAAAACTTGTTTTTATTCTTATCCAGAGATTTTTATGCCAAATTTATTTTATGTAACATAGTTACTTCGTTTGTAGCATAAGAAACGTCTTATTCGTTTAACAAATACCGATTTCGACATCAAAGCATGTGAAAGATTGCGCAATTCGATTAAAATTCTATTCAAATATCAACCTTTTTTATAAAATTAATAATTGTTTTAACACACTGCCTTAATCATGCGCGAAAATGTAATCATTCTTTTACAATGAAAATGTTTTTCTAAACTTTGCAGCAGCTCTGTCTAGCTAAGCATAATTTGATTTTCTCCTTTTCAAGATTATGCAATCTTTTCATGAGTCGAATTGAATTTGTGGCGAAATTTATACAAGCATGAAGAACATAACCTATATAAATTTGCGACTTTATTGATTGCCATTTGAAGGTTGTAAAAATGAAATAACGCCATTCAATCCATCCGAATTAAAGCTGCCAGAGAAATTCTATTTTTAAAATATAGGTTAAACATTATCTGATAGTATTATGTATTAGGTGTTGCGCACCTAATAACAAATTAGTTCAAACGGAAAGTGTATTCCTATGTACACATTTGTTTCGTGCTTACTGGCGACACATCAGTTAGAGCCGAAATTAGGCTCTATATTTACGAAATATTTGTATCTGTAATGTGGGGTAATTGGACAGTACATTCTCCTATTCAAATATGTAAACCTGCAGTATATATATACATATATATTTTTACCGAGCCTGAAATTGGTACCAAAACTATGCTTTCCCAATAGATACATGGTGCAAACTCTATGGTTGCCGAGTCGGTACATGATACCAGCACAGTTAATTTGAAGTTTTGTTAAAGTTCACCAAAATTGAGAGTTATAACTAGTTGTGAACACCTGTTATCTATACACTGTTGTCTTGACCGATATCAGTTCTAACTTTTGGCGGTAATCATAAAATCATTAAATTAAATATATAAGAGTTAGATACTGTTTTTTGCAGAGATCTAATATATATGAAATTATGTTTTATGTTATATATATATATATATATATATATATATATATATATATATATATATATATATATATATGTGTGTGTGTGAGAGAGAGAGTGAGTGAGTGTGTGTGTGTGTGTGTGTGTGTACGAGAAGACTATATCGAATTGAGAAATGTTTGATTAACGATTTTAAATACATGTGCTCACTTTCTATCTTCATGCTATTTTATCTATAATGAGACTAAAGCATAATCTTGGTGATGAATGGCTGCTTCAGTATTAGATTGCAATTGTACATATTTGGTAGTACGAATTTTTTCAAAGGCGCCTAATGATATTGAGATTAAGCGTATTTCTTATGATGCATGCGACGTATCTGAAATTAAACAAAAAGAATTGTAAATCAACAAAGTCATCGACTTACATTGGAAAGGTATTTTAGACATTACTAGATGGTATCTAGTTTGCTGGTGGTATTCTTAAGTATTCTAGTGGTAATAGAATAACTAAGTGAATTTTCAAATTATCAAGTCGTTATGGGTATTTCTTATCATTAGCATTGCTCTTTAGCAACTTCATTTCTATTACTAGTTTTATTTTAGTTACACTGAAAGTTTATTTACTTGTTAAGTCTTAATTCAAATGTTAGCTACTATCCAACGGTCATTGCCCGCGTCGGGTTTGATAATAAGTCTTAAAAAAATATTTTGATGCTTGAGATAGGCGCCATTCCTAATACAGCTAACCAGCGCACGACAGTAAATTGACTATTGAGGATAAAACCTAAATTAGTCATTGTTTATTTATATTAATCATATTGCTGTAGAAAAATTTGCAAAATGTTCTGGTCAAAACTGCATAATAATTGTGCAGTCGTCATTTGCAGTCAAATCAAGTTTGTGCCGAACCATCATTATTAAAATCCCCATATCGAATTTTCCGTATTTCATTAATGCATCGATGTTTGATCCTCGTTAGTCAGTTTTCCTTTTCTGCTTTGATGATCATCATGGATGATCGAAACGCATAAGTACGTTTGGTTGACAATTGTTTAGCCATGTTATGTAACTGGTTATTGACAATGGAAAATCTCATATTGATTTAAATGTTTTTGGCCCTTTTAGAATATTATTACTTAATAGACCGCATGTTTTCACACATAAACGGAAATAAAACTTATTTAATTGTTATTGAGCTTCAGTAGATGTAAGCCCCATTTTACATAACATAACATGACAAGGATAACTTTGATATAAATTTTTTTCCTTATTACGATGAAACATGAAAAATAACTTCGCCATAATTCTGTAGTAGTGTAGCTAGGTATAGCGATTTTCTGATTATATCCGTGTAAAGAAGTTCTAACTGAGTGACAGACTAGTTAATTATGTTCATATAAAGTTTAACGGCTTTATTTAAACTCACACAAATTAAATTATTGTTTATTTAGCGTTCATTTAATTATATTTTTCTATAAGCTACGGCACTAATGTGGACGTGCTATATTTTGATCGCCTAAGTTATAAGTTCTATGTATAAATGGTTATCATATTTTAATATATTAACTTTTTACTATGCGTAAAGAGTGTGTGTATTTGATTCAAGCGACCTAGCATATGTATTAAGGCTATCGAGAGTATCGTAGAAACTTACGTGCTAAAATATTAATTGGTTTTATAACACCGTTTAGTAAATTGTTTCTAAAGAATTCTACAGTAAGGCTATTTAAGTCAACAATTTTTTGCTAATTGCAGTCTCTAAACACTACTATTAAAGAGATTGTCGAACCTTTTCTCTTTCACTGATACTGGAGAAGAAGCTCTAGCCGGATTGGGTATGCAGGAGTGGGCCTGTTGTATAAAAGATAGACTATGAACGTGGTTCAAAAGTACCTTACCACTACAATGGTGGTCAAGCTGAGGTGGTACGGAAAGATGTCCGACACCGCGCGGTAGTGTCGCCACAGTAATCGTTCTGTTGTTTATGTTAATTGATAACACTTTGTTTAAACTAGATTCAGGACAGACCTGGTGGTTGGTACTAGTAATTTTGTACACAGTGATGAAGCGAATAACTCTCTGCAAATAACTGAATATTTATCTTCATTGCGAAGAAAAACAGCAGCTCAACTATGACTTTTTGTATTTTTGAACGCCAAGAATCAGGATGATGAAAATTCCTCGAGATGAGTAGAACGACACTAACATCGTGGTCGTTATTGGTTTTTTATATGTAGCAGTGAAGTCAATAACCTCTGGCTAAGTATTGGTATGATGAATTTTATTTAAGAAGAAACCCACAGTGTATAGGTCGTTAATGATACATGCTCGGCGGCTGGTAATTGATGGTCTGCGTAATGACGGTCGACAAGGATGGCCAATCAGGATTGGCAACGGAGGTGAACTGTGTTTCACTTTTAGCTGAACACTGCGGTGTGTCAACATTTTCTGTCGGTGAGGTGGAATATGCAGTAGTGCAGCTAGCCAAAGTGGCTGACTGTCCACATCAGTTTATAGTAGTTCCGGTGCCTAGCTGACTGAGAGATAGACAGGTTAATTATTTTCATGAAACATTAATCGGCTTTATTTAGACAGATGCTGTTTAATTCATTGCTATATGGTTAAATTTTGTGTGCTTATTGGTTGGACACCCATGGAAAATATGCAGGGAAATTTATTCTTATAGTTACTGCATTAATATAGGTTTGTGTTTTTTTACAGCCCAAGTTATAAGCGGTTCGAACGTTAATTATATTTTACTATTTGAACTTTTTACTACGAGCAAAGTGTGTATGTGCTTTCATTTAAGCGATTTCTTTGCTCTTAGGTAACCTAGATTGTTTGGTAAGAGAAGGAGAATGTCTCATATTTACTATTTACAAGTTTATTCCTTGGACTTTGCACATATGCTGAAAATCTAATTTTATTATTACAAAGTTTACTGTGTTATTTTCGAAATATTTTATAGTGAGGCTGTATAAGCAAACAAAGTTTTGCTATTTTCAGTTTCTAAATCATACTATTAAAACGATTACCGTATTTATCTACTTCATTGGGACTGGACCGTTCGTTCGAGTCGGATTTGATAGACGGGAATGGAGCTGCATTATAGGAGATAGATTATATGGACGGGTCGGCTATAGCATGATGGATCGATCTGTGGTTATTCAAAATGTGTTGACCACTAAACGAAAATTGGTTGCGCGGGTGGTGATAATAATTATTATAATCAAGATTGCGGTCTTGATATAAACACCTGACTCATTAATTACTTACATATGCCAGTATAAACTAAGACATTGTATAGGTAGGCACCATCAGTATCCATTGGGGAACTCATCTTCTGAATTGTCGGAGATATTCGAACCTGGGCACGTCTGCTTCGGAATCTGGTGCTCTAACCAGACGTACCCATGTTCGAGTCCTGCCCGCGGCAAATTCTGGCCAGTACATGATGAGTTCCCAATAAGGACGAAACCGGTCTACTGGATGAATTGCCTTTTCTACGCTATACAATTCATAGTTTATACTGACATATGTAAGTAATTTATGGGTCAGGTGTTTACATCAAGAATATAGTTTGCTACACTTGCGCAGATATCAAGACAAAATATTGCAGTTAAGCATTAGCAGTAAAATTGGTAAATGTTCGCGCTCAAATATCATATTATGAGTTGTTTTACTTTTATATTCTATGAAATTGTCTAGATTGGTTTTATTTATTAAAAGGAAATATTACTAGAAGTTTTCTGTTGCATCATGTTGTTAGCATATGCTTTCAGCTATACTATTTCTTTTATTATTTGCGAAGCGAATTCTTATTTGGTGCCACACATTTATTGCAACACTTTATGTAATTTTACTCTTGATTTCATTGGCTAGCATCATTTCGATAACATATTTCAATTCAATTTCAAATAAAAACATCAAAATACGCTTCTGTAAACGAAAACTATCATTTGCAGCAGAAAGGAAAACTTCAATATGCCATCTTTTTTGTAAAGCTTTTATTAAATTTTGAATTGAAAGTTTAATTGTCTTTCGTGTTGTGTCTCTTGATGTTTTTACTTGTTAATATAAGATGTATGCATTGGTAAAGCAGCCCGAATTAATTCGTTACCTTTTATGTTATGCTAATATTTTCTATAGTAGTAATTGTAAGTTACTTTTTGATTTTTACTATCATTAATTTAGTTTAAGATGTCGAGGCAACCTAGAAATATTGCTTTATGTGTTCCTGTTGTTTTGGACGGAAGTCTAAGTCGCCGAAAGAAATGTAACCAATACCTGTTAATTAGGTTTATTTTATAGTGCTAGATTTTTGTTTCTATATTTTTGATGTCTAATTGAATTAAACGTCACACCAGAGTGCAATTGCAGTTTAAAATATCGATCGCTTTTTTAATTGTTGGGCACTCATCAGGTGCTTTACAGATTTTACTGCGCCCGGAAATAGAATCGTTGCTTCAGAATCTCGCAATTCATTGACAAAGCCACCGAGGCCGAGAACTGAGTTAAATTACCAGCTGTATAACAAATTAAGGTTTTCGTCGGACCTTTCTTCACTTTCATCTGAGTTACTATGGTATTTTAATGTTCCATCGAGGCATACAAGATCTTTCATTGTACAAAATGCACTACGCCATCAGGGGAAATGATGAAAAGTAAAAAATTCTTGATTTGATTACATTTAACCTTCTTAGGTTAAAAGAAAACCATGCGTTAATTATGGCAATTGATTTGTTATAAATAATGATATTTAGAAACTTTAGGCTATCAAGCATAAATCAGAGGCAGATAGATTTGGGACGACCACGAAAAATATTTAGTGCTGATAGGTATACTCTTGAGTTAATGACAACAACGATGATGAATTTTGTAAGTAACTTTGATCCTAGGTTGAACGAAGGACAACCATTGGGTAATTCTGATAATACTGGACTCCAGACTAAGCAGGAAATTAAAGTCGACAGCATCAAGATGCAATATACGAATCATGTTAAATCAATCTATTACTATATCCATAAAACTTCCCAGCTAAAACGAGAAAACTGAACCGTTAATCACATCGGGAATGGATTAAATTCCATTGAAGGACTGAAACTGCATGATAAATTCAGTTAAAATGGTATGTCATTAGGGACATTTTGAACTATTGGATGTACTAACGTCATAAAGTGGCAAATGGAAATAAAATTATTAAAGGTAAAAGATGGTTTTTGCGCGACAAATAATTGATTTATTACTTGATTCTTGTTATGCAGAAACAGATTTGTCATCCACTGCCATATTTTGATTTCGAATATACTGTGGTCATCTTACGGAGGCGAGAGGCGCATATCTTATATTGCTTACCACATATATGCATTGCAGTTTGATCCTCGCTAGTCAGTTTGACGTCGTAATCTGATGATGAACATGGAAGGTCGAAACTCGTCAGTGTGTGCGACTGGCGGTAGTTGTACTATGTTGTTCGACGACGGGTGAAATACTAAGCATAAGTGTTTAATTATTTTGTTTTGGAATTATAATGTATTGATTTTATTGTCTTCGATATCCTCCGCTTTTTTGTTTATTTTTCATTTTAGCTCTTTATTGGTAAGAAAAGCTATGTAGACAGGCTGGTATAATTTAGACTAAATTTAAAAAAAAACGTTTTATTTAGACAATAACTGAATCTTGTCGGGAAGATAAATATAAGAAACAAAGAGGATATAATTGTGCAAAAATATCTTCCGGTACCAGTGACTAATACAAAATGTTATTCGTTTCTGAGAATTGCTTTAATACAATTCTAACTTTTAAACGAATGTTGTTAACATTTTCGATACGTGGTTAAAACGTGCAAACTTCAGTGAAATTGGCTAATTTTTAACTTTGTAAAAGACTAAAGCTAGAATAATATCGTAAAGCCTTTATATTACCGAATATGCATGTTTTTCCGATTGACCTCGAAGAAAATTAAAATTATTATTATTATTATTATTATTTTTAAATGCACGAGCATTACACATTATAATTTACAGTGCAAGGGATATTAACGCTGTGTTTGCCTAAAAGCCATTTCCCCTTGGCGTGTTATTTGCTTTATTTATCGTTATAACTAGTCCACTCATGCATTCACGCATCATTAGATGCAGACTAAAGTGGAATTTTGACTTAAACATTAAATTGAGGAAGTTGGATGGTGAATGTTGTGAAACTTAATTTCACTGCACGATATGCAATCGTTTAAGTCGGAACACCACCTAAGCTTTTTTGTTTCATTGCTTCGACTTCTTTTTTGTCAGTGAATATATACCGATTTCTTGCCACCACAAAGAACATTCAAAACTAGTTTTATTTCGTCATTAGGATTTTATATATCTATAATATCTTGTGGCACACCGTTAATGCTGGTAGTATTACACAGGTCATCCAACTAATATTGCATAATATCTTTGCCAGGCATTTTGTGAATTTGCATGGGCAGTGGCTGTTGAAATTTAAATAGTGCACTATCCGTGTTTTACGATGCACGACTGATGCGCACAATGTGCCATCAGTTCTACACTTGAGCTATCCATCAAAAAAGCTAGATAATCATTATCTCCGGTTGGACTGTAAATATAAAATTCTGATGCCATCCATTGCATAAAAACGAAGTGTGCGGACGAAACTGATTAATTTAATAAACAATTTTTTAACATGCGCACGGCTATCACATACCAGCAATATATCCTCAGCATAACGGATTTTTAGTTTCAGTTGACTCAAAGTTCTTTTATTCCCACGTGCTAATAAACATATCGACTCTGGTATAATTTAGTCAAAGAGCGATATAAACAAAACAACGTCTTCGAGCTGAATTTCACTCACTTTAAAACGTGGGAAACTTCGCCTGAAAAAATGACGTACAAACTGAATAGTTTAATTATAAGGAACGATAGCAAATAGAAGCAAAATATGAAACTAACACAGTTAATCACTTTTAATGTTCAACTTGTTGACTTCGTAAAATACGAAAGGATCATTAGAACTGTACACATATAAGTGACTTCGCATCGGTGTCAACAGGTTAGCCAACCGTATTTGTGTATATTCTTGATTTATTTAGCTTCGCGAAATAAACAAATTTTCAATAATTTTACACTTTTTGTTTTTCGGAGTTTGTGATTGTTGGTTTTTATTCTCGTTTATATATATATATATATATATATATATATATATATATATATATATATATATATATATATATATTGATAGTTTCTAATTTCACCATTTTTTAAAATGTAAGAACAAAACAACGTACTCCATGGAATAACATTTATTAATAAATCTTATTTCTACCAGTATCTACAGCCATTGTTCTGGATTCGTTAGTATATTCGTTCATCCAATCCCACTGTACATTTGTCGTAACCAATCTCCTCTTCGTTATGCTAGCCTTTGCTTTGCGCAATTTTGACCACTGCTTTTGCGCAATTTAGACCACTCCTTTTGCGTAACGTCATTTGGTGTGTCATCGCTTTCATTGTAATTGCGTCCGTAATTGATGTATGTGTCGTATTTTGCGAAGCGTTGGCTATTTTTAAAGGCATGTCGGTTATGTCTTTGTTCCAGTCCAATTTAATTTCTTTTTGAATTATTTTCTGCACGTTTAAGCAGGGCTTCAGCTTATTAATTGCAATAGCTTCAAAAGCCAGAAGCATTTTCTCTGTTTTTGCCTTGTAGAGAACTGAAAAATTGTTACTACTAACAGCATGACCTGTGAGTAGTACATGCTCGCAAATTGCTGATTTTTGTGCAGGAGCTGCACCCCTCTTTAATAGTTTTTGAGGGAGATGCTGATTTATTCTAGTTTCGAGCCTCTTTTTTGATCTGCCGATGTACTGAGCGTTGCAGGTACATTGAAATTTGTATACAGACAAAGGTGTTGACGTCACAGAGAGGCTATCTTTTTCATTCGTGCGCATCAGTTTTGTTGTGTTGAAACCACTTTCACCTGTATTGATGGAAACTGTGCTTTTGTCTCTGAAGGTCAGTTCACAAGAAATCAAGCTGGACTGCGCAGTATATCCATTATATGAGTAGTGTGCCAAGGGCGTGCAAAAGGAACCTAATAATAAATTTGGGCACACGAATACGCGGGATTTGTTCACCGGACAACATTGAAGTAGAGCTAAATTTGCTTCGCGAAGCGTTGAGAAATAATGGCTATCCGGAATGGTTCATCGAATACAACTTGAGGGAACGCAACAAAATCGAGACCAATTTGGAAGAAAATCAAACTCCCCAGATAGTAACGCTTAGTGTTCCCTTTGGAGGAAAAAGATAGCCTCTCTGTGACGTCAACACCTTTGTCTGTATACAAATTTCAATGTACCTGCAACGCTCAGTACATCGGCAGATCAAAAAAGAGGCTCGAAACTAGAATAAATCAGCATCTCCCTCAAAAACTATTAAAGAGGGGTGCAGCTCCTGCACAAAAATCAGCAATTTGCGAGCATGTACTACTCACAGGTCATGCTGTTAGTAGTAACAATTTTTCAGTTCTCTACAAGGCAAAAACAGAGAAAATGCTTCTGGCTTTTGAAGCTATTGCAATTAATAAGCTGAAGCCCTGCTTAAACGTGCAGAAAATAATTCAAAAAGAAATTAAATTG
Organism: Eudiplozoon nipponicum; assembly: GCA_029291075.1. Classification (NCBI taxonomy): domain Eukaryota; kingdom Metazoa; phylum Platyhelminthes; class Monogenea; order Mazocraeidea; family Diplozoidae; genus Eudiplozoon; species Eudiplozoon nipponicum. Next base: position 107,011 of record JAQBSW010000874.1, on the reverse strand, counting down.
GACTGGAACAAAGACATAACTGACATGCCTTTAAAAATAGCCAACGCTTCGCAAAATACGACACATACATCAATTACGGACGCAATTACAATGAAAGCGATGACACACCAAATGACGTTACGCAAAAGGAGTGGTCTAAATTGCGCAAAACAAAGGCTAGCATAACGAAGAGGAGATTGGTTACGACAAATGTACAGTGGGATTGGATGAACGAATATACTAACGAATCCAGAACAATGGCTGTAGATACTGGTAGAAATAAGATTTATTAATAAATGTTATTCCATGGAGTACGTTGTTTTGTTCTAATATATATATATATATATATATATATATATATATATATATATATATATATATATGTGTGTGTGTGTGTGTGTGTGTGTGTGTGTGTGAATGTATTCAGTTAGTATGAAAGAAACATCGCACAAAATACAACCTATATATATATATATATATATATATATATATATATATATATATATATATATATTAATGGTGATATTACACCATGCTATTGACCATAATTACAGATCCGTAAACTTTATTTTAATTGATTGAAAGATATCTGTAAAATTTATTGAGCTAACTGCCTATGTTTTTACCACAGTTGTAAATGAATGTAAACCTACCTCCTAACATACAACGTAATCTTATTTTAACAATTCTTCGCTAAAATTTACTTAAACAATTTATTATTATTTAAATATATATATTTATATATATATATATATATATATATATATATATATATATATATATACCCAGAATACTACACTTTACAATGTTTCATTTAAATACATTCTGGGTTTTCATTTGATTATGTGGGTTGCAACTAGTATGACTAGGTTTTACTTCTATTTCTTGTTTGGGCTGATTGGTAAGTGTGTATGCCTGTTTTCATGTAAAGGTCTTTCTCGGTGTATTGCAAAGTGATGTCTGAGATCTGGTCATTATTGTTTTGATAGCTTGAGAGTTAACCAACTTTTCGCATTGTTGGCTGTTACGTGTACGAATGTTGTTTTCTCGAGTGTCTTATTGCGTTTCGCCTTGGTCTTCAGTTTTATCTATTCGCCTTGGTAACAGCACAATATGTGCGGCTACTGTGGTGATTGCAAATATTTTACACACACACACATACGCATGTACATTTATTGCGTATTCGAAACAAGACATAGAAGTAAATCCGAGTCAGAGTAGTTTCCACCGGCATAATCAAATAAAAACCAATGATATATATATATATATATATATATATATATATATATATATATATGAAATATTGTAGGTCGGAACGTGTCAATGTATGTAAACGAATGGTAATATTATGTTATCCTAGTAATTATAAAGAAGATTAATTTTATTTTAAAATCTGTAAACATTCTAATAACTGCACAGTTTTATTTACTAGTAATTCTGTTAACTGCCTTTGTTGTTACGACGTTGTAGAACTGCTGTAGACTTACCTTCTTACGAAGAATTAAATCCTCTTTTAATGATTTTTTGCCAATTTTGCTTAAATAATATAAAGTTAATAATTGCAAATGCTATACAGCCTGAACCGTATAGCAAAATTTTTATTGACGGAGAAAAATCCTCGTCAACCTATTAAGAGGACGCCGATTCCGCATGCTATACGCAGACATTAATCATATACCATCGTATGTTTTTGTTTAGCCTTTGCTTCAGGCTAAAGACAGACATGGTATACGTATAGTGCATGGCACTCTTGGCACAATGACACAATCGCAGAAACTGAAGCGAATGCACCTTGATTAAAATCCAGTTTGCTGCAGACTCTGGATGGTACTTAAGGAGTGCCCAATAACGAAGAAACCGGTCTAGTGGATAAATTTTCTATGCTACCCTATACAACTTTGAGTTTATACTGACAACAAATGTATAAAATTATTTTGTATGAATGAAAAAAATTGATCATTTTTGTAAGAACTTATGTTTGCAAGTATTTATTGATGAAACAATGTATTTTGATGAAGCTTTTTTCTACAAAATTTTTAATTAAACGTTGCATCGTTTTTTATAACTGAATGGAAGTGGACATAGATTGTATCTTTTATTCAACGTGTTTGGGCTTGTTTGTGAAGATTAGGTTTTGGGCTAACTGATTTCTGTGTATAGGAAAAAAAAATTTATTCCAATTTTGGTTAAATTCTGTTTGTTCGTTTTGTACGAGCTAGTTATTTTTATATGCGCAGTATGTATAAGTAAATTTATATATATATATATATATATATATATATATATATATATATATATATATATATATATATATGTGTGTGTGTGTGTGTGCGTGAATTAGTTTGATTCGCGTTATGTAGCACTCTTACAGGTTATGATGCTGACTAAACAAAGCCAAATTCATTAGCACGTTTAACTAAAAAAATTTCTCATATTTTTATTTATCTTAAATGAATAAATTGATGTTTGCAAAACTGATTTAGTACTTAAGGTTTATTATGTGTTTTATTCTATCCGTGCTCACACCTGGTGGCAGGAATGTCGCCTACGGTCAAAGCTATTTGGAGTTCTCCTTCTAAGAAAGCATCACATAAGACATGATTGACAGCGTGATATTTGAATGACTTAATTTGCTAGCCTACAAAATAGACAAATGAGATTCGTTGTTTTCCAGCTTAAGGACATAATACAAGCAACACTCCGAAAAATGCAAACATAAATGTCATTTTCTCAATAAAAAACCCCATTAGTACAATAAAATTCCCTGTAAGAATAAAAATTGCTTTGAAACACAATAGAAATATGCCCGTGCTCTGTCATGATAAGATTTTAACTTAGAATTCAAAAAATAAAAATTCATGGGACTATAATATTTTTACTAAAAGAAATAAAATAAAAAATTATTCCGTTAAGTTGCATTACCATTGTATTTGATATACCTGGGGGGTTTTACTTCTGCATTCTATTACGTGTACTAAGGGAATACATTTTGTTTCTAGCATATATGTGGTATTTAAAGAAAGTTTGCACTTCCAAATTTGTTTAGGCTTAGTGCTTAAATTGGCAGTTTTTTAAAAACATAAACACGTTGATATAATAACATCCCATGCTATATAAATAGTCACATAACATTAAATACCGTCCAACTTGATTTGAAGAATTCTTATCACCACTCGTTCAATCAATGATTCTTAGATTGTACGCCTCATATATATATATATATATATATATATATATATATATATATATATATATATATATATATATATAAATATATATTTTTATATATATTTCTAAGTAGGAAGAAAAAGAACACATTAATAACAAAGTGGATAAAGGCCATTTATTTCATGAATACTAATCATCGCTATACAATCATACATTTATATACATTCTGGGTTTTCAATTGATTATGCTAGTGGTAACAAATCTGACTCGCTTTTATTTCTTAGTCAGATAGTCAGATTTGTTACCACTAGCATAATCAATTGAAAACCCAGAATGTATATAAATGTATGATTGTATAGCGATGATTAGTATTCACGATATAAATGGCCTTTATCCACTTTGTTATTAATGTGTTTTTTCTTCCTAATTAGAAATATACTGTGTAATATTAAAAGGCATGGGCATTATAAAGAACTTATATACATATATATTATATGGCAAACGCTGCAATAAGTTATTGTTTGTAACTGCATGGAAATTATGCAGCTGACATTTCTAGCCAAGACAATTTATGCGAGACTGCTAGAGGTATTAGCCGCATATCTTATTTTTCTTTCCATTTATATATATATATATATATATATATATATATATATATATATATATATATATATATATATATATATATATATTCATTGTGGTTTGATCCTCGCTAGTCAGTTTGCTTTCGTGCTTTATCGTTGATAATTGATGTTCCAAACGCCCAGTACCTGTGACTGAAGGTAGATCCGAAACGTTGTGCCACTAGTTATATACAATTCGATAGGTATTATATAAAGCTCACAAACTTCATTTGAAAAAATATCGCCACCCGCCAAATTAATGATCATTTATTTTTAAAACTTATATGTAGCGAAAGCTGCAATAGGTTAATTTTCTTGACTACATGGAAACTGTGCAGCCGACATTTCCAGTCCAGTACAATACATGTGATACTGCGAGAGGTGAGAGACGTAAATTCTTTTTTCAATCGCTTTGGTATGCATTGCAATTTAATCGTCGTTGGTCAGATTTCCGTCGCTCTTCGACCATGGCCATAGATTGTAAAATGGAGTCAGTACCCCTAACTGAAATTATTTTTTCTATTTAATGCAAATTGGTTAATACAATCTGAATAGTGCTTATTTCAGTCTGGCAAACTTAATTTTGAGAATTTTGGCTCAACACTGGCAAACAATTATTTTCTATTTTTCGCGCCTATTTTCTTTTCGGAATCGCGATAGATGCATAACTTTGCGTATTAATTTTGTTCTGTACAATTTCTGTCCAGGTTGAATGTCACAAATACTGGCCTGAGTTGAACCACAAACTTGAGTTTCGATTTCCTCCTTCGACGTCGTCAGCTTCGTCTAGTTGTCCTTCGAATTCAGCTTTTGGTTCGTCACGTTCAATTAACGGGCACCACGGCGGCAATGCTGCGGGTACTGCCAGAGATCAAGCCAAGCTTCAGAACAGCATAACTCAAGCAATGGAGCTGCACATTACTAACACTCATGAAGAAGTAATCGGCTCTTATTTATTTTTGGCTTTTACAACCAGTTGTCGGTGGGATACAAGCTAATTAGAAGAAAGGGACTCTGCCCATAGACACATTTGTCTGTTTTTTTTTAAATCAATTGTTTGATTGATTGAAGTGACTAAAGGAAAATAATATACTTGGATTTTATTTACCCTATACACTTTGAGAGTAGAAACCGTGATAGCATATCAACACGAACTAATAAAATACTTCCGTATCTTCTGTTACTTTTTATACCAATAGGTAATCAGTTTTAGAATATATATTCTTTAAATCGACTTAGCTTTGATCCTGTTTAAATTTAAATATCGGAGAGAAAAACGTTGACGGAATACAACAATATTTGCAGTAAATAATGCTCAGATAGCTGCCTTCATATATTCCAAATTAGGTATGGTGTTGCTAGTGCCAGGTTAGTTTATAACGAACTAAGAATATTTTTTAATTCCAAATAAAATGGTGCATGTCTTTAGTACTAACTCACCATATATCTGTTGGAGCCAGCGCTAAGCTTTAAATACAATTCAAATTTGGTCAAGTAGTATTCGACCAAATGAATGGCTATTTTCATTTGCCCACAATTATGTTTTGGTTGGCTGCAGGTATGGGTTATTCGATTGGTTACTTACGTATATATATATATATATATATATATATATATATATATATATATATATATATATATATATATATATATATATTTTGAGGAAGAAAGAACACATTAATAACACTTTTTTTATTAATGTGTTCTTTCTTCCTAATTATAAATTATATGTAAAATTAAAAGGCATGGACATTATATATATATATATATATATATATATATATATATATATTTATAATATAGGAAGAAAGAACACATTAATAACACTTTTTTTATTAATGTGTTCTTTCTTCCTAATTATAAATATACTGTGTAAAATTAAAAAGGCATGGACATTATATATATATATATATATATATATATATATATATATATATATATATATATATTTATAATTAGGAAGAAAGAACACATTAATAACACTTTTTTTTATTAATGTATTCTTTCTTCTAATTATAAATATACTATGTAAAATTAAAAGGCATGGACATTATATATATATATATATATATATATATATATATATATTTATAATTAGGAAGAAAGAACACATTAATAACACTTTGTTATTAATGTGTTCTTTCTTCCTAATTATAAATATACTGTGTAAAATTAAAAAGGCATGGACATTATATATATATATATATATATATATATATATATATATATATATATATATATATATATACTTAAATTCAATATCTATTTGTCAGGTATTATGATGCATTTCTACCTAATGACAGGCAAAGAAGGCTAGTTGTATTATAAGGTTGAAAGCGATTTCAGCAGAAGCTACGGATAATAATTTAAGCCAGGCCAAATTTACTCTTCCAATGCGTAAGCCATAATAGAACGTCTTTGTAGAAATAATCGGAGTTTTGATATCCGACCACAGAGTTTCTTGTTCCTGTAAGTCAATGCCCAATATGAACTAATTTATTCTAGTGGGTGCAGTGCTTTTGCTTCCCAATGTGATTTTTAAAACTTATTCAACAATATATATATATATATATATATATATATATATATATATATATATATATATATATATATATATATATATATATATATATATATATATATATATATATATATATATAAATGGATGTTTTCTTGAACAAACCAAAGAAATTTAACGGAAATATGAATTCGAGAAACGAATTTTACTCTCATTGTGTGTTTCGAATATAAACAAACAATAATATAAGTTGAAAACACACAATATAATTGCAATGAGTTTATATGATTTATGAAAAACAACAGGTCGAACTAAAAGGTACTGTAGCACACAGTTTTAAATCAGAATAGTCAAATAGACAAACATATTTTAGATTGTAATTTCCTGTAAAAATCTTGCATTGCTTATGTTCAAGCTGGAATTTTATTTTCGAACAGGTGACTCCCGATTTCGCCTACCGCGAGTTCATAATTTCAAGAGGAGTTGTTGCTTCTACGGCTCGCCGAACTTCGAACCGTAATACCCACAACATAAATGGGCCAACTATCAATACAAACCTCGTTAACGGAAGTAGTGGAACAGGATACTCGTCAGTTTTCTCTCAGAGTCAACCAAATGCTGGCTGCTGTCCAAAATCGGTTCCTGCGTCTTCGTTGTCCAGTGATCATCACGACACAATTCGTCATATAGTTCAGCTGCAATATATTTCATGGCCTGATCATGGTGTTCCCGCTGATGCGGCTGATTTGATTGCTTTCACGAAACGAGTACGATCCGCAAGAGACGGAAGTAGCGCTCCGGCTGTGGTACATTGTTCTGCAGGCATCGGTAGGACGGGTGTACTTATAACCATGGAAACGGCTATGTCATTAGTTGAGGCAGGAAAGCCAATTTATCCACTGGAAATGGTATCTATGATGAGACAACAGAGATCCATGTTGATTCAGACTAGGGTAAGAGCGTGTTTAAATGCTTTTAGCGTTGATTTGAATTGTTAAGCAATGCATATGGCGAATTTTATCCTAAGTAATAAATCAATAATAGTTTAGAAAAAAACTGTGAATAGATGTAGGTAAAACGGTACATAGTTGTGTGTTTTCTTCTGCGTGTGTAAGTGCGTGGGAATTTGAATAACATTTGTTTAAATCGGCCTTTTCATTTATCATTTTTTAAAGTAGATTTCTGGCGTGGGATAAATAACTTACCTAGTTCTTTAGCCACTCGCAAATCAAGCGCTACTTTTGTGCTTTAGTTATATTTATATACATTGTTATCCTAGGCAATAAATCAATTATATTTTAGAAAAAAGCGCAATTAATGAATAATTTTAAGTTTAATATCTAATGGATATTTTTTGATGAAACAAATTATTTCCCAGAAGATTGGCTACACATAGAATTTTATTACACGTTAAGCATACATAGCTATCCAATTAAATTAATAAAAGATATCGAGGTTGCGTTTTATATGTCCTATTCACTTATATGACATCTATATTTTAAATCTCCAAATCGGTTTTTTTAAATAAATTGGAGAGCACTGTAAACAAAACGTGTAATTAAAGCTTAATCAAAATATATAATTTCTTCAAAAATTATCCACAAATTATTTTTTTTTAAATCTATTATTTGTGTGGATTTTCGTCCTACAAGAAAATGTCTTAGTCAGGTATATATATATATATATATATATATATATATATATATATATATATATATATATAAAGGCAACATAATATCAGAAGGCATCAGGTAGAGTAGTTTCGTGTTTACTGAGAAATCTCTAAGTACGGTCCAGAATTCTTCGAAGGCGAGGCTCGAAATTTGTTCCACTCAAAAGGAAAGTCTAGCCAGAAACCCAAATCGGTATGCGGCACCCGTGGCGCATTGAATTATATCCAAGACATTTAAACGAATTTGCATCTGTTCGAGTCCCATCTGTGGGAAATTATGAACGGAACCGGTCCGCTGAATGACCTGTCTTTGCTACCTGATACAATGTTTAGCTTAAAATACCACAATATGTAACATGACATGTTTTCTATTTCCGTAAGACAACTCAAATTGCAATGACGACAACATGGTAAATGTTATTCTATATAAAATCGTAATGTGTTACAACAAACGACGTTTATGTTTTGTATTCAATAAATTAGGCAAGAAATATAAATCAGCCTGTCATTTATTATTTAGCTCATGAATCTAAAATAAATCTAATGCTAGAGAAAAATAAATAATGAATTCTGTAAAGAAACACAATCTGAACACACCTGCACCCCAACGAATAATTATGTAATTAACATAAAGTAACGAAGAAAACTGTTCTATAATAATTAAATCACCAACAAAATTGATTTCGTTTCTTAACTTTACAATTTTAAACTTACAAAATATAGTTATACAAATGTAGAAATAAAAAATTCTTTTTTAAAATGTATCTTACGGGGGCAGCACAAATTAAAGACACCTTAATTACTTTTCATCAACCCATTTCGAACAGGTTTTGGATTTTCGTTATTTAAAGATTCGAATAATACGCATTATTTTTAAAAAGTTCTTCATTTACAATAAAAGGAAGTTTGATTTTTTAATATATGAGTAGATAATAAATTCCTTAATTGGTATAAAGCACTAAATCTTTGTGCGTTTGGTGGTCTATGTAGAGATACCTGGGGAAGGTTTAATACTATCCATTTGAATCCATAAATGTTTGGCAGAAGTGTTTTATAGATTTGCACTCGTAGTGCTGGAATAAATTAAATATTCCTTATATCTCGGTACACAGATTGTCGTTACCTTAAGAATGAGTTCTAACGATCCTGTCAATCTGCACATTACCAAACTACGTGTACTATCCTCTACAAATCTTGTATTATCAATTATTACCGATGGGTTAAGAACCACGTTCTGCTGCATTGTGGCATAATGATGAGGCTTGTAATAACATATAGTAAACAACTTTTAAAACAAAAAATGACAATTACATGGAAACATAGTTTTAGAATAATCTATTAATATTTATTTTGGACTACCCAACTGTTATGATATGATTAAATATAAAGTCCTCAATAACTGACCACCTACACACACTTTTCCGTATATTTTTAGTACATATCATATATATATATATATATATATATATATATATATATATATATATATATATATATATATCTCCGTCAACTGACCGGTGATTTTATCTTGTCCATGAAAACAAGAAACACGACAGATGAACGCAATAAATTATATATTGAACATCAGTCATAATGTGCACACTCATTTATATATAATCGTTTGTAATCAAAATAGCCTTTAAGTATTAATCCCATTTTACGATGATAAACAATCGTTCATAATTTTAATAACGTTTTAACCAAACGATAAAGACTGTTTAGAAAATAACCTAATTTACGAAAATGAGGACGATTCTTTATTTAACATAACAAAAATCAATAATCATGCTTGATAAACTCAATACTGCGTTCGATACGTATAAGAATTTAAAAAAATGACCCTAAATAAATCCAAAAGAGTATATATATATATATATATATATATATATATATATATATATATATATATATGGTAGAATATAATTCACATACAATAATGCCCTATTCACTGTTTACATAATCTTATAGGCTATAGGAACAGAGATGAGAAAATTATCGACGGAATGTAGCATTACGCAAAACAGGATAAAGCCTAATTATCCTATCTGTTTAATGACTGATGCAGGTTTGTTTCCACTTACTACTTTTCGTGAATATATTTCGGATAACTTTATCAGTGTCCTTTATTAGTCTACAATTCATCACAAGTCCTGACAAAATTCATTTCCGTTCGCTGCGAATGAGGGCCTAATAGAGTGAAAGACTAATATATATAAAATGAAACAGAGAAAGAAATTATTTAGGATACTGCTAGACAAATAAAGGTTCTTTAATAACTAACAATCCATAATTACATAACCGAACCAACGTATATATATATATATATATATATATATGTACATGTATATATATAAATGTATAAGCATATGCATATATATCCATATACCTATATAATTGTTTATTTCAAATGTAAATATTTCCATCCTATGTATGCCTATATACTTGCAAGATAATATTACCGAAATTAGTTAACTAGCTTTTTCTAATTCTACAAGCGGTCAAAAATAGTTTAAAACCATAAATATGTATGCTCAACTACGAAAATAAATCGAAACTATTTGAGTCTGGAGAAAAAAAGAAATAACCCAGTAAAATAAATTAATAAATTAAAATTACAACGAGGTGAAATGTCATAAAATTGTATTAATACGCATCGCTTAGTTTTCTATCATAATTCATAGTTGGGGTCTTTAGCTCGGATTTTTTTTAACACTGATTCATCCAACCTACTTTATCTGCCACTTTAAAAGGCTTAAATAATGATATGGCTTAATAATTTTCATACAGACTTTATATTCATGACGACACCTTCATTTATTTATCTGAATTTTTTCTCCAATTAACATAGTTAATCTATTTTAATAAAATAACGCAATGTGTTTACAACCTATTCTATCAATCTGCCTACTCGTCTACATTTAGTGTTTGACTAGATATGATCTATTAATGTGCCTATATTTGAATGCCCTTCTACATCCAACTCTACGTACTTTCATCGTGCGCATGGTTTCGCAAATATACCAGAGGTTGGAATCTTGGCAAGGCACATCATGTACTTCTTGTGTGATGAGGGTTTACATTTTTGACTTTTTGTTCGGTAGCTTATTACATATAATAAAACTGTTTTCATCGTGCATTTAACTACTACTATTCTCATTTTTCGACTCAGTTAAGCATCATGAAATACGATAACCCTACGCCTCTAAAATTCTGTTTCCTTCGCTGCCTGGCTTATTTTCGCACAAAGTCTCCATGAGGTCTTCTTCATGTTCTATTTTATGCATTTTGTCGTAAGGCTATTTATCTCGACAATTTCGTTTAATATCATCAATTGCTTTCTGGAACTCTGTACCATTGCCTCATGCAGATGGATAATGGTTGTAGTGACTAGGGGCAAATCATTTAGAATGAAATCTTCAGAAATGTAGGGTTTATGGTCTACAGTTGCGAGAATTTAGCTGACCTAAATTTCACAACGCTACCGAGCAAAGAAAGTCTCATTTGCTTGTGATCAAACAGGAAGATATGGAAGCTCAATACAGCAGGCGACAAAATCTTTTCATGGCATTCTGTAGAGCATCCGTTGAGGTAGCTGAACGAAAATAAAAATTGTTAACAAATGAATTTGGCAAACCACCATACAATTGCGAGCAGTATTCATTGGGAAGACCGTTGGTGATGTTCCATACTCGCTAACAAAGTGCTTAAGTAGGAGCTAAAACAAAAAAACACAACAAAATTTACGGATTTTGCGAAATCAACAATTTACACTTTCGGCCATTTTTGTCGCTTTTGAGTTTATTAAAGGAATGCAGGTTAACCACCATTTTAATCTCATAGTGAAGTAAAAACTTGGTCTGCGCGAGTGGTGCGTTATAATCACTTTTGGCCCTAAAGACAGGTGGACTTCATTAAAGGTATTGATAGTATGGTTAGACTGAATTAAGGAGTTACCATTGCACATGACGCAGGAAGGGTGAGGACGAGAAAATTCCGAGATCGAGTGGGAAGTTATAGCCTCATTAACAAAGGAGTTAACTCGTATTTAGTGATTGAAAAATAAAGGAATGAGCGTTAAAATGTGGTAGCGCTCTTGGTATTTCTGACCTTGACGGAAAACACATAAAAGAAATTGAGAACGAGATTTGCTCAATGACATGAGAGCAGTCTAAATTGAGGGACAGTAAAATTCACTATCATAGAATATTAGGAGAAGGACATAAGTTTTGAAGAATGTGAGTCGCAGGATAGAGTTACGTGCCTTGAAGTAGGGAGAAGGGGCCCATTTAAAGAGATTTAATGTAAATTGAATAAGATGTAGAAAGAATTCCAGTGAGAGAAATTGAGATGCTTAGGTGTTTCGCCATGCCACTCATCTTTCTATCTATGGAAAAGTTTATAGACGAAAAAGGGGGAATGGATTCAGAACCAAGTTTCATCAAGACAATTCTATCTGGTTTTAAGTTAAAACCGATCGCGGTAAAGTGAGCTTGTATGGTACATATCAACTGAGCGATTAAAAATTTAAGTGAACTGGGAGTGGCTAGAATACGGAATACGACTGTTATATCAACGGCATTCTTAAATAGCTTCTATTGGTTATCCACAACCTGAGTCTGTGCGAGTACTAAATCTATTGGGCCAACTTTTGAACAATGGAGAACTCAACAACTAATGGAAGTTGATTTCGAATGATGATTACCGAATCTTAATGTCGTGGATTGGATTGAAATATAGCAACTAAGAAGCTTAATGATTATACCACAGACCCCCTTTGCTAAATAAATCGCATTTAATCGCCGAGAAAGAGACTGTTGAAGGCCATTTAAATATTTGGAAAGAAGAGAGTAGACCCGTGACATTTTGAAATGAATTAATGGCATTGGTTAATGACGCTATCTAAATTGGTGGATGAAGAGCGCCCACTCAGTAGACTATGTTGATCGTCAAGAAGAGAGAAACTATTTGTTGAATTGCTGAAAGAGTAAATTGCTTTATATGGAATCCTGCAAAAGACATTTTAGAACTCTCGGACATTGGAGATGGAACAAAGTTCAACAGAATGTCGCTCATTTGGATAGAAGTGTTCGATGAATTAAATCATACCGAATTTACAGGTATAATTTCGACATATCTGACAAAGATTTTGTAATGCAGAGTAACATGGTTCCAATTTTGTAAATAAATCAGAACTACAAAGACATCATTCTGATCAAATTGTTGTTTGAATTTAATATCTTTGACTGCCTGAACGACCATGGCCGTCGAAATTTGTAACCAGTGCAAATTTTTTGGGCCCTATTCATTGATCATCTCAGTCTATGCGATGGACATGAAGCAGGAATTTACGAGATGGCTCATTTAGTCGTCAGCAAAGCTGCTGTAATCTGGGCGACAGAAGTTCATGTCTTAATTTTTGGATTTGTGGAATAATTTTCTTGTGTTAATTGCGAATTTCTAACGAGTGTTGAAAGTCAAATGGACACGCCTTCTTATACATAGCACTTGCAAGTTACTCATTTGTTGAATATGAACAGTAATACGTCGAAGTGAGAGAGTGCGATTTTGTGACGAGATGTGTATTATTGAGTGCTATGACAGATTTTAACGCGTCACATATTGAGTGCCCGATGACGTATGAATTTCGTATGAGCTAGATGAAGATGGCAGAGTCTAAGCGGAAGTAAAATGTGTCAGGTATCTGGAAAAAGAAAGAATTTAGTTGTCGCGGATGACTGTTTCTTTCGTGGCGATTGAATCACGGAGTCTGCTAAAAACTTCACAAACAGTGAAACGTCTGTATGATTCTTGATTCTTCCTTATGGCGGATGATATGAAGAGAAAATGAATTGATTCTTGGTACTAATCGAGATTAGGGGGAATCACTTAATACCGGTCATCATTCAATTATTTGCTAAATAGGACGCGGTCGAGTGAGTTGTTTCCTCGGGTAGCACAATCTACAGATTCATTCAGAATATTTTTCGCTAAGTGCCGTTGAGGTGGGTGGTATCCTGATATGAATATGTGATAGTTGGCGTAAGGGAGCTTGATTTTGCCCACCACAATGTAGTGATTAAATGTTGGCGTGAAAATTGTGAAAAATGTTTCGCCCTTTGTGTTTCATCAATATTTGTAAAATTTGGAGGCTGTTAAGTTACAAAGACAGGTAGGCTTTACCATAATATAAATAGCTAAAAATCAAAGAATTCTAGTGCAAATAATATTTACCCAGTCGGGCGCTTGTCTGTGAAGGAGAACCGGACGTATACAGCTATTTCACACCACGTCCAGCAGCTCTAACGCTTCAAAAAAGAATACCCTTTTATGAGGAAAAGCAAATTTCTATGTACGTCGGGTAACAGTAATGCCTTGGCTAGTAGACGCATTTATAAATTGTTTTAAGAAAGAAATTTCCCCAGCTGTTTGGTATTTCATGTGAGATAAGTGCAATTAATAAGGATTGCTGAGATGGATTCCAAGGGATAACTATAAGACCGTGTAGAAAAGACTAGCATGGGTCATATAATGGAGAAGACGAACGAGAGTGTGGGCTGATAAGGGTGATTCGATTTTTATTGGTGAGAAGTGGCTATTCAGCACCAATCGGTAATTTCATGATTTATCTCTTTTTGGGTAGTTGGGACAATTGAGTGTTTCGAAAACAAGATAAAAGAGGTTGTGCAGAGCTCAAACAGCTGCACAGATAGAGCATCCTTGAAATATGTTTAGTTTCAGTGGATGCGCTGTGCAATATTCTGCAATGCTCTAGTTAGGTAGTGAAAAAAATATCGCTGAATACACTGGGCTGTTATATTTTGATTTAGAAGGGGCAGAGCTAATCACCTCACTTTTCGTAGAAAACGGTTTTCGGACCGCCGCGTCAGTCATGGCATTATATATTGCTCATCTGGTTTAATGTCATATTCATAAATGCTAATTCCTCTTTGCGTAATATTAGAACGTAAATTTTCCAAAACGAATTAGCACTATTATTCAAACTTGATTACATATCCTCCAAGAATCTCACAAACAAGTTTGGTTTGAGAAATGTACTCAACACCAGATTCTTTAATCAAAACAATGCATGGAAATTTAGGCAACCGGTACCGAGAGTAACTGTCCTATAGGGGCAACATAAATTTTCTTATAAAATTATTTTTGCACATTCTTTAGGTAACGAACATATAAAAATTTAATATTTCCTTAATATATCTTAACGTCATTTTAGCTTTATTCTATTATTTCCGAGAAATCAGTTAGACAACGTTTAGCACTTTCCAATGAGGCTTGAACCGGTACATTAATGTACATCGATTCCCGATCTACGCTTTATAGTCTATCACACTCCACTAAATTAGTTTTTTAATAATGCCAATATAGTGTTGTGTTCTTCAGAGTCAAAACGAAAAATTAAGTTTCTTTTCAAACTTCGTGGCAAAGAAATTTTGAAATTTTGGAATTTCGCGAATTATGAACTTTCATGATTATGTAATTCACTAAAACATATACACTAGGAGTGACTGTATCTCTTTGTATTAACGAGTTTCCGAGGATAGAATCTTATCCCCTGGACCCAGTCAATTAATTGTTTAAGATTGTAACCTCCTCTTGTAACGTAGCTGTCGTGTCTTTTAATAATTTAGTATTATCATCACCATTGTTTAACTGATCATACAAAGTTTCACTATATTCCGATTTGTCCATTATCAAGGTTTCCCCATCTCTATCTGTCTTGAGATATATTCTCCTATTGCGCATTAGCCTTGCCATACTTCGTCTTGCATCTTTATTTTCTAAGTTCGAACATCAATATGGCTATATTACATTTCAAAATTAGATAAATCTTAATCTGGTAGGGACTGTAGACTGTTTCTGTGCTAATCCCATTATTGGAAATGTATTCAATGGGAATAGGCGTGTTAGTTCTAAGGTTAGGAAATTTTTTCTCCTTATCTCTGAGATCTATTGATGAAAAATTAACGACTAGTTTAGACATCGCAGTATGATTTAGATAACTCATCGAAAGTCAAAAAATTCCAAAGTTTACTGGTTTATTCTCATTTCCTTGTTTGACATTTCACTGTCATTATTTGAAGCCTTAACAATGAACTTCTCCATGCATTTAAATTCAATCATATGAAATTTTGAGAGCCAAATAGATAGTATTTTGCTTTTTTATGTAAACATTTCAAATGTATGCCTATGTAGTTTTTAATCGCGATATTCAGTAGATTGAAAGATGGTTCATGTTTGAGAACATCTCGTATTTTATATAGTTGAAATGGTAGACTAACGTTAAAGCATTTTGGTACAACATTAAATTGTAAAGAATATTTAATGAATGCGTCATTTCTTTTTGCCTAATAATAAACATCTGCGTCTTTTGCATTTTCGTATCTGTTCCTTCAAAGTTCGATTTCAAATATTGGCTGAAGGATTTGTGTTGCGCAATTCCATCATTAAATATTTAATATTTACTACTAAGATAAGTGGCTTGTAGATCTTCACTCGCTGTTCTCGTACTAAATTGACTATTCTTCATTTCTAGATGCACGACACGCCTTTATATTTGATGCACGAATTTTTACTGGTCCCGTCATTCTGTAGGCTTTAATATAGCGTCTACTATCCACTGAAAATTTTGGAGTATCAAATATTGCCGACCGATTGGAAGCGCTTCGGTGCTTATTTTCTAACACAATCACCATTTATATATTATTAAAAAGTAGTGTGCTCTCAAAACGCAAAATATTACAAATGTGGAAATCGCATTCGGTGGTATGGGGAATAAGTTACGGTAATCTGAACGAAATTTTCTCTGATTAATTTCTAGGTAGTGCGATTTTTTACAATTCTTGTTTATGTAATCAATTATGTAGTCAAGTTTTCGAATTCCATTCGGTGTATCGCGTTATATGTAATGTCTGCTTAAACAATACATTACATCATATAGCAAGGGCAACTCACCCTGCAAGCCGGTTTCGCTATTAGTAGAACTCTTCATGTTACCTTTGCCGAGCACATGACTGGAACCGGGACACTTTTGCTTCGGGGTATGGGACTATCCATTGCGGCGAATATATGTATATATGCATATATATATATATATATATATATATATATATATATATATATATATATATACAGCTTCTACAATCTTCGATTTTAAGACTGCATCTGGAAAGAATAATTTCTATAAATTATCCTTTTCAATCTTTTATTTTTTCCTCGGAATGCCACACTAACATGTCGTAAAATTATTTTTATCTCATGCGGATTAATGCGATTTAGATGATTTTGCAAATATTGTTCCAAACAAAAACCCGCTTTTGTTTTGTTTTCCAGTATTATTTTAACAATTTAACTTGAATTTTTAAAATATTGAATAAAACGATCTTTAAAAATGTAGAATTTCGTTTGAAATTATTAGAAAGCTTCAATGGTTTTAATGCATTTATTCACTTTTCCTAGTGTGCCTTTATTTGGCAGGTTATGCAAAATTCCACAGGAAGAGAGTATTTTTATTTCTTGTTTTTTGCACCTTTCACTGTCGACAAAATATATTATTATCAATCTGCTTCAAATGATGAATTCTTAACCGTTATGAATATCTAGTTGAGCTGCTCGTGTCGATTATTACACGAATATCGCTTTAATTGAATGTTATTTTTTCTGTGAATAAACTTATTTACTCCTTTTTGGTTAACTTTTTTAACAAAATGTTAAACTTTTCCTCGTGATTTTCTTACGACGCCATATATTTCGCCTTATTTTCTTTCCATAGAATCAATTCCAATTTGTGTGCGATGCCATCCTGAAGGCGGTAAAAAGTAAGTTGATTCAAAAATTAGATTTTTAAAGAATACAACCTAAGGAAATCGAAATAAAATTTAAATTTGTGCTACAATAAATCTTTTTTTCTTTTAAAATTGTTTGACAAAATATTAACTAACATTTAGTGGAGTTTTATAAATAACCAGCAGATTACCTATAATATCCCATTTAAGAGGCATGCTGTTTCCCGAACGGCACAAAAGAAAGTTGAAGCAGCATTAACACGCACATTTGATGCAGCTAAACTACGATTGTGATTTAGGGTAGCAAACTTGCCTTTACCAGAAATCAATGAGAAACAGCCGTTAATGTCGATATCAAATATTATTTACCAATATATATGCGCGAGTTGTCGATCAACTTACGTAGGCCGATCGAACTGACGGTTAATTACTCGAATCAGAGAACATTGTAACTTAAACGCATGTTTCAAATCAAATGGTGAATACACGTCTGCAACTGTGCAACACATCGTCGAAACATCGCACGTATGTTCTTCAGACGTAGTATTCAGTGTAATTACTAAATGCAAAAACAAAAGGGTGCTAGACACATACGAAGCATTATGGATAAATAAATTGCAGCCGGATTTATGCAAGCAGAAGAAGAATGTTCAGGCATTGAGCTTGAACTGGGTGTGACGCACGCAATTGATTGGTTTCCGTTTTTCACACTCTTTCGATGTTCACGTATTTCTATCTTGTTTTGCTTTTCAATTTATATATAAAGATATGTTCATTAGTAGATACTTGAGGAGATTATGAGAAAGAAATGTTTCTTGTATCTGATAAAAAAATTTTTTGTTTTGCACACAGGAAGGGTACAATTAAATTTATTAAAGCTCGCGTTTCAAAGAATATATATATATATATATATATATATATATATATATATATATATATATATATTTATATATAGAGGTGAGTGCAACGTGCCAGAAAAACAATTTTACATAATAATAATAATTTAATAAAACGATACACAGCGATATATAAGTAAGTTTTATAATGTATTGCAATGAGATAAATCATTTAATGTTTCTGAGGTACGTTAATGTATTTCCGACATCTATTTCCAAGACGGTGTTCCCATTCAAAGGAAAACTTATTTTAAAAGTATACCTGCATTTGTCGTATAGGGACATTTGGGATAAAATAACTGAATGTTGATCTAAAAATTAGCATGCTTAATTTCTTCAACAAATATTTCTTTTGATATTTGCGAAAACGAAAGAAATATTTTACCTATCCTGCAACATGTTATACTTTGAGCCTAAAACTTATGATTCACAGCTTGGGCGGCAAATAATTATATATTCAACTGTCTTTCGGTTGTCAAGAATTAGCGTGTCGCAAGACTCGATCAATGCGTCATAAAGGAATCTCCAAAATTTTTCAGGCAACATCAGTGCTAGGAAAAGTGTCTACTAAGCAATTGCCACCTCTGGAAGAGCCGAGAAATGTCAAACAGTATGCAATGGCTTGGCTAAGCTCGTTTAACTAGCATATAACTCTATTTCTATTATAGCATATATATATATATATATATATATATATATATACTCTATATATATATATATATATGAATATTTATTTTTCTTATATATTGGATGATGGTCGGTTTATTGGATGATTACCTATCATTAATTTAAAATCCTCCAGTTATATCCATTTCGTGTTTTCATTTGAAGAAGTGCGTGAGGAAGAGTTTATTCTTCTGTTTTATCTTTATTTTATTGTGGTAGTTTTACGATTATTTTTGGTTATTTGCGCGTTAATTTGTGAGTGCGTATTAGAATTAATTTTTTACCAACAATTAAAAAAAACCACCTGAAATCAAACTTCAATGTTATACAAAAGGATATCCGCTATGCGCACAAAAACTCACATCTACACGCACTCACACACCTACACGCAATTAATTACCAACAATTCCACGACTGCTGCAAATAATTCCAAGTTAAAGTTAAAAAAGAATAATCCAATTAAACAATAATTAACTGCGCGAGTGGGGGTAAAAATTCTTTAAATCAAGTTTGAGAGCTTGAAGTAAACACCAATCCCATTGTACTTAACCAATTGTCGAGCAACATAGCCAAACTACCGCGTGTTTCGACCTTCAACGATCACCATCCGAGTACGTCGGCAAACTGACTGCATAGAAATTATGCAGCCGGCAATTCCAGTCACGTACAAGGTATGCGAAACTTCTAGAGGTGATAGCCGCATATATAATTTTTTATGCCGTATATATGCAATGCGGTTTGATCCTCATTAGTCAGTTTGCCATCGAACTCTGATGATGATCATGGAAGGTTGAAAGGCGTCAGTGCATGCGACTGGCGGTAGTTTTGCTGATGTTCGACGACTGGTTAAATACATTGGGATTGGTGTATATTTCAAGCTCGCAAATTTAATTTAAAGAATTAAAAAATAGTTATTCTCATTTGCATAGACAACAAACGTCTCAGAGTTTATGTAACTGAATGATTGTAAATTGCTCATTATTTATCTCGAAACAAATCGCGAAATATCCAAAATAAACATGCACAGCATAAATCATTGCTTTCATTTACATAAAAAATACTGTGTAATATATACCTTTATAATAAGCAAAGCAAGCACGAATGTAAAATAAATACACAAGTGTGAAATTTGGTGGCGTATAATAAATTATTTTAAATTTAGACGTTTTCGTCAAGTCAACGTGCGACTACACGTCTCTAATTGTGCAACACGTCATAGAAACCGCCAGCTTATGTTATTCGGTTATTGCCTTTAAGATAGCTACATAATTATATATATAAATATATATATATATATATATATATATATATATATATAAATGACCAATTGAGGAACCGCTGTTAATAAACATATCAAGCCTACGTTATGTAAGTAGAAAAGGCGTGTTCGGGGATTGAACTTGAAGTGGTGACATTGCGGACAAATGATCGGTTGATGGCGTACTTCAGAATCTCTGCCCGTTTTAATTTTCTATTTGTTTTGTTTTTCATAATATATATACATATATATATATATATATATATATATTATATATGTTTATAAAATATATACATTATAAACATTCAAGTACTGTTTTGTCGGAGAACTCATATATATGCGGAGAACTAATATGTATGCAAGTATGTATTAGGTGTTGCGAACCAAGTAACAAATTAGTTCAGTTGTGACCAGAATGATAAACCAAAGGCAGCATGAACGGAAAGTATAATCTCATTCACATTCGTTTCATCTTATTATTTCATATTCCTTTTACAAATATATAGTGGTTAAAGGGCGTAATACCAGTTCGTACTGATGAGTCGCCAGTAAGCACGAAACGAATGTGCATGAGATTATACTTTCCGATCATGCTGTCTTTGGTTTATCCTGCTGGTCACAACTGAACTAATTTGTTACTAGGTTCACAACACCTATTACATACTTGCATTATAAACATTTGTTTGTGTATAATTTTGGCAAAAATGTTAAACCAACGTTACTCATACTCGGTAAACTTTCTATTCATCTTTGCTCAAATTTTTTTGTACATTTACATAAAACATCATTCTATATGCGCATGGCAGTGTGTTCTTGCATTAAAACTTTTCCTGGATCGGTTAAATAACAGACTAAACACAACATTTTAAAAAAATGTCAAATTTCTTAATTTACTGTACTTTGGAACGTGAAAATGTATGTTTAGTTATAGCGAAAGAATTTTTTTTTCATTTTCAGTTCGTTATTGTCTAGAATATCTTCGAATTGATTTCTTGAATAGTGAGCTAAAGATTTTCAAATACATTCTCGTTCGTGTTGCCTTCTATTAAATACATAAAGTGGAACTGTGAACTTGCAAAGACATAATCCTCTGCAATGGTGTTTAATAAATATTTTCGCGGGACAGCTGAAATTAATCTTTTTTTGACCAATTGGGTATTAATTGACATAGCTTTTTTATCAAGTTCTTTGAGACAATATCTTGCTTAATTTCGCTTATTTACTATAATGGTGGTAGGTTAGATCTAGTTTTTTTATTTCTTAATAGAATTCAGTATTGGCGAAAAATCATAAGCCTAACAATTTTCAATGACTATTTCTGAAAAAATTGTTTGATCAGATTAATACATAATATGACACTTAATTTCGTACGACAAATGAAACAAGTTAAATATAAATATCTGATTTATATTTTAAATATGCCTGTCAAATTACACCTCTATTATATCTTTGGTAACTAATAAGTAAAAGGAAACATCAAAATTCAAATTAGGAATTTTATCAGCGAGCAGATTTTCATCGAATATGCATAATCATTAGATTTAATAAACGTGGGTCTTTTTTAATGAGAACTTAAAATTCGTATTTCAATAAGCTCTATTTTACACCGTACTTCACATTATTTACTCTAAGCTTGATAAAAATTAATGCAATAACTGATTTTTTATGCGTGATTAAATTTACGCGGAGAGTAAAATTTTATTAAAACCCACTGAAAAAATGAATATATAATTGGTCTTACTTAAAATCATTTAGCATAATGAATATGAAGACAAATATTATCAAATACAAATTCTGCAATATTTAAACGAACATTGGTTGCGCGGGCGGTGATAACAATTATTACAATCAAGGTTGCGGTCTTGATATAAGCACTTGACCCATTAATTACTTACATATATCAGTATAAACTAAGAATTGTATAGTGTAGAATAGGCAATTCATCCAGCAGACCGGTTTCGTCCTAATTGGGAACTCATCATGTACTGGCCAGAATTTTCCGCAGACAGGGCTCAAACCTGGGCACCAGATTCCGAAGAAAACGAGCCCTGTCCGCGGCAAATTCTGGTCAGTACATGATGAGTTCTCAATAAGGTCAAAACCGGTCTACTGAATGAATTGTCTTTTCTACACTATAAAATTCTTAGTTTATACTGACATTTGTAAGCAATTCTGAAATATTTGGCAGGTTGAAGCATTATCTTTTATTGAGCTTAACACTTTTTAGCACTGCCAAATAATCTTTCTATTTGTCTCTCAGGGAAGACTTGTTGCAATACATGAAATAAAGCGTTTGTACATATTTTACTTTGTAGTCGGTTTTGAAAATTTTAAATATTCTTCCCTCCTGGTGTATATCGCTAATTAAGATTTGTTAAAGCCAATATAATGCCTGAAAGAAAAATTAAAATGTCGAGTAAGACGTTTTCTTAGATTAAAGCATGAAAGGAATTGTGTACACTCTATCTTTGATTATGCATTGGCTGAATTATTCACTTTATAATATATTTAAATTATTTTTTGATATAAAAATGAAAATATATTACAATAAAGGTTTGCGGAACAAAATTTTCTAGCATTGTGCAAATATTGCGAATTCAATTAAGCGATTGCCACGATCAACTTTTTTCTTCATTGAAGAACAAATTGATAGGAATAATAAAAGATAAAACCGCAGAAATTTTGTATTCATCACAATAATTTATGTTCTTTTCGAGCGTGATTTCCTGGACGTATAATTTAGTTCAAAAAGACGTAAATTTGCCTGTTGGCCTGAATTGCAGTAAGATTCAAGTTTATATAGTAAAATTATCAGAACCGCTTGCGTACACATTGCGAAATATTTTGAACATGTAATTTTGCAAAAGTAAAGTGCCGGGAATTTAAACGGTCTTCTATTGTACTTATGTATATATATGGAAAACATGTATTCGCTTTTGGTGCAATTACTTATTTTATTGAAAGTTTTCTCTATTCGCATTATTGATCGTAGTCAGTGAAATCATGTTCAAATATTAAACTGTATCTTTATTTTAATGCTTTTAAGTCGTTTAGCGTATTTTTTACTCCCCCCTAATTATTACTGATAATAGCAAGGGTAAAATATATTTTAAAAAATATTTGACTATTTTCCGTAATCTTTAAAGCGGTATTCTGGCGCAAAATTACTGGCCGAATTATACTTTTCTTTTTTTGGTTGTGTTACTTTCAAACGAGCGCCATTTAGAAGGCTGTGTGAGAAATATCAGTTTCTGAAACAGAAAACTGATTAAACAACTTTTAAATATACCACCAAATTAACTTTTTGGTTGGCTTCTTCTTGTGACGTGCCTTTTGCGTCGTTGCTAAATCAATCCTGTGTTTGATGTAATGTTTAGAATACGAGAGGTTAAAGTTGAATCCCATGCAATCTCTCTTTCATTTTAACTATGGCAATCGTATTCTTAATACGAATAATTGGCAATCAGTAGTTTGTTTTATGGAGCGTTGTGTTTTGGATCTATTGCTGATATATTCCATTTTATCTAATTAATATACACTATCCCATTGTATGGGTAACATAGTTGTATATATTAGGCTCTACCTTCTTTAAATCCAGACTACTTATTTGGTAAAGAAGCACGTATTTCGTCACTACTCACCAGATCATTTAGTCTGCCAAGCAGCTGATTTCTGAGGATATGACGCATTTTTTTTAATCATCTGAAAACTTAGTACATATTTAATAGCTTTAAATATTCCGCAGAACTGAAATAAAGAAAATTGTGCTTCCGTGAGGGATGTATCGTTTGTGAGCTAATATTTTATAACTAAAATGCAGCCTATCAAGTGGTAATTTTACACACAATTGCTAAGTTTTGTTATACATATTTCTGTTTTTGAGAATAATATTTTTTATCGCGAAAGTTTATATTAATGTTGTGTTTGTAACGTGTTCTTTCATTCTTATTTCCGCTAATATTAAAACTACTAGCAATAATTTAGATCACTTTTTGATCCATGTATTTTCATTCTTGCCATTCGGTGCTCAATTTCGCTTGCATTATGCCCGCCCTCTCTGTAGAAATTTTGTTTTTTGTCACTATTTGTGCTGTGAATTGTATTGAATACTTTTGGCTAATGCGAGAATCAGTATAAGAGAAATTGCTCACTCATT
The DNA here is from genome assembly GCA_029291075.1 of Eudiplozoon nipponicum. Taxonomy (NCBI): domain Eukaryota; kingdom Metazoa; phylum Platyhelminthes; class Monogenea; order Mazocraeidea; family Diplozoidae; genus Eudiplozoon; species Eudiplozoon nipponicum. The sequence continues at coordinate 82,275 of JAQBSW010000874.1, read as the reverse complement.
TGTTGTTAAGATGTTTTGAAAAATATCTGAAAATCAACTGAAGAGACATAATTTTTTGCACTATCACTGTTGCAAAGATCCGATTGGTCCCTATTTCCCAGTTTGCATCAGTTTTGTCATCGATCAGGCTGGGTGCGTATTTGTCTCTTTCTTCCGAAGGCTTCACGTTGGTTCATAGTAATCACTGGAAATACGGTGCGTCCTAATCTTCGTTGACTGGCGTCGTTTCGATATGTCGTTTCACATATCATCCTCAGGCCTCTAATAACACATACACAGGAAGATTCTCACAATAGCAGAAACGCTGCCAGTCAACGAACATAAGATCGCGCCTCATTTCCAGGAGTTGGTATGAACTACTTTGAAGCCTTCGGAAGAAAGGGACAAATACGCACCCAGCCTGATCGAAAACGGATGCGTATTTGGAAATGGAGATCAATCAGATATTTGCGATATTGAAAGTGCAAAGCGACAACCGGCGAACGTAATTCGTGGAGGCTCAACATATAAAGCTGGCACTCCGCTATCTTTCAAATGATATTTGGCATAATTGTATAAACCTTTACAATTTAACTTGATCCTGTATATTTGGCACACTTTTTGCTTTGAAACCGTTGCTTCTATGCCTCTAGATATAAACATTCTGTATGTTGTATTAATACTTATTGCGATATATCATTTATGCAGGGCGAACATTCGCCAATGTTACAACGGAATGCAACTTACACGATCCACTTCGGAAATTTAATTGCGTAAAACACAATATGGTTTTTGTGGTCTTATTCATTTAAAAAATCTTACTCTGAGTTCGTTAAAATTTATTTTCACACATAGAATGTAAAATTCATAAACAAATATGATCTGGGTATTTTAATTGTTGTATTCGAAATTTGTGTTTAAATTTGTAGCGTGCATAGAACTTATAGTAATAATGTGTGGAAAGGCGTATCCCATACTTACCTTCAACGCGTTATATAAAATCTTTTCAAGGAAGAATAGACAGTAGATATGTTGTCACCTTTTAGTCAATTGGTCTCTAATACAAAGCCTGAAAATCACAATTTCTTTCTTACGCTTGAACACATTTGCCCTTTTAATCCACTGTACGTACAATTTTCAAAAATAAATGGCACAAAGTTTAAAATTACCATTCAAACGGCTCTTATCATTATTAACAAGGGTTGCTCGATTTATGATATGCATTATATTTTATTTAGAATTTATTAACTAAATAAATTTTTGTCATTTAATTTTGTTTATATTTTATTCTATAATCGCTGATATGATTTAATTTGATTTTTACTTTAGATGGAGATGTAAAACCGAAAGATACCGCGACAAAATGAAAAATGGCCAATTCGTCAATTTGGTGTGTAATATTGACATTATACTGTGGGAGTTGCACTATATTAACCACCAACTTTATACCGGCTAATTTTTTCACATCAACGTAGTTTGTGCAAACGATTTTGCATTTATTATGCAATTATTTTTTATTGATCTGTAAATAAACCTATTTAATTACACATACATACATAAACACGTACAATTATACTTATTCCTGCGACAGCATATGTGGATTACTTTTATTCCATGAAAAATTGGAAAAAATTATAAGGCATCAGAAATATAGATAATGCCAGACCTAGATTACATTTGAACCCACATAAGTATCTCTGCTGTGAATCAAATGCATATAACTGGCAATGGAAGATCTTTGCTTAAGAGGTGCTATGGACCTCCTGCATAATGTCTACGTAGAATCTTTTAGATGTCGATTTACTATTGATTTGAATTTGCTATAATTTATTTCTACCTATTAAAATGTTATTAAAGTAATTAGTTTCAACTAAGTGCTAGACATTTTGATATTATACAGTTTGAAATGTAAGGAAATACTGCAAACATTGATTTTTTCTTTGCTTATAAGTTTGGGTTTATCTAAGAACAATTTCTTTCTGTATCTGATGTAAACAATGCGTGCGTTTAATTTCCGCTTGTGTAACTTGATTATATGATTCTAAATTATGTGGTGTTGATTGCAATCTCTGTAAAAATGGTTTACAAGTTTTGAGGGTATAAATATTCTGTGCTTATTTTATGAGACGAACAATTTTACTTTGAAAATTAAAAGGGTATTTGTTTAGATTTTAATCTGTAAAATAAATTTAATTAGCTTATGAGCATCTTTTTAAAAATGCACAATATTTATAAGTTCACATATTTAGCATCTACATAATCTGATACGATATAATTGCAAAGTTGGTCCAACGCTTGCGTGGTTTGTTGCGTCATATAAACTTTTATTTCTCACTCTAGCCATGTGATATTTCTTTCTCTACAGAGAACCGATTTATCTTAAACTTTTGTAAATAGATTGCTCGATCATTTCTATTTTTCATATACGTGCTATATCCTTTTAAACCGATAACGTGCTGTAATTTGTTATCTAGAATATGAATTTATGTCTAAGATAATTAACTTGATACGACTGATGCGTGCCAAAATATGTGACATCCATTGTGCATTGTGAGTCGAGTATTTTTTCAAATTTTTCTTTTAAACCTATTTATTTTTTCGGTGATTATATTAAAAGTATACGATTGCCAGTCCGTTTTTGCATTTTGTGTGTTTTCTTTACAAATTATTCAGTCATATTTATGAGTCACGCTTAGGTGAATTGCCTTTTATTACAACGCGCGTTCTACGAATTTTACACAGTGCATGTTCCAGACTGAATAAGCGGATGAATAATAACGACTTTATTATGCACCTGCAAGCCTACCATTAAAAGATATCAAATATTATGTAGACATAAGAATAAATAGAAATTATCCTTAATGTTGTGAGTTGGCATCCCTTGTTTTGCTAATTGGTGTGAAAATTTCAATCATCCGTGTAGTGTTACTGTCTTTAAAGGGTAAATCATGTATTCTTCATTGAAATTTTGTCTTTAAATTGCAAATGAGCAAAAACAAAATTTTAATAGACATAGAAAAAATAGTAATACGGTTCTAACTAACGGAATAATTTTGTGCTCACAGGTTGAACGTGTAGAACAACGTTTGTTAAACAGGTTTCCTAGTTGGTAGCCTGATATTTATAATTGACCTTTTCCAAGTGTATCTTTTTCTTTCTATTCGTTGCATAAGACTAGTCATATTTAACTTTAAACTACGTTCGTAAATTTCATAGTTAAAATCTTTCTGACTGTGTCAAGGTGGATTTTACCCATTACAACGCAATAGACGCTCACTTATATACACTACACGTGAGACTGTGTTAACTCTTTTCCATTACTTCGAAGGCACAAATAAAATATTATCGACAAATGAGATAAGTTATTTCATTTAGCTTTATCGAATTACATTTAAAACTGAAAAGATATTTGTAAACTTTGAACAATCCTGTGATAGTCACGGCACTGATCTGAAAAATTATGTTATAACCAGTATAGCAATTATTTCTTTAATTTAAAATCATTATTTGTTAAGTTGTTATCGCCTTTAGAAACAATCTTCATTGCAGCATCTGTAATCACGACCAAGGTTTATATGCGGAAACTCTATTGGTTTTCCTGAGTAATTCGTTTTGGTTAATAATCATATTTTTGCTCAGAATGCAGATATTTTGATGAGTAGTTAAATTTTAATTATTTTTAAACATTATTATTGATTGAATTTCTGTACTGTTATACGTTTTTGACTTGGGAGTTTACTTTAACTGTCGTGCTTAAATGAAAATTGTTAAATATGCTTATCCACATTTTGGTTTAACTGTTTGATCTCTTTGTTAAAATGTTTTTAACTTAAAAAAGGTGTAAGCTTCAAGTAAATCTCGCAAAATTGGTTCAATTGTGCGAAGTTAAACCTGTTATGCATTTTATATCTAGGAAGTAAATTGGATTTAAATAAATAAATTTTATCTTTTGAGCATTATTAAATTACGTTTAGGCATAAGATGACAAATAAAGGCGGAATCTCGTCATTAGGAATATATAAATTTAGTTATTAATATAAGGGGGAATAAAATTTCTGTTTTTATCGCTCGAATCAGGACGTCAATTACGATTTAAATTACAAAGAGACGATCGCTATACTAGCAATATTCTCGAAATGAAAACAATCTACTTTTAGCTTGTCATTAAGGTTAGATTAAAATTTCGGACAGCTAAACAATTTAGTTTAAAATAAATTTTAATAAACCCAGTGAAATTAGTTGAACTGAGAAGGCCTTGTGTTGACCTAATTAACAATATGATTAAATGGTTGCCGCTTCTTTTGTTACAGCTATGATAATGTAATACGTTAAGGTCGAAAGGTTTGAGTGCAGATTTCCTGTGTGGGTAGCTATAGAACAGGCTTGCTACCAAATTTACACAGAATACGTTTTTTTTCAATTGCTCGGCGCACATGTTAACTTTATTAGTTAGAATTTAAACAGTACTGTCATCTTTCAAGTTCTTTCCACATTAATTTATAGCGAGACAGATTAGAGCACTAATAGTTCAGTTAAATCATGATTCCTCTACACAGGAAGGTGCACAACCTGTCTTTCGCTTTGACTGATAGATTCTCACTGCTCTCGTCAATTTCAAGCTGTCCACATATAGTTTGCCGAAAATGCTGTTGAACCAAATTTTTGTTCTATTTTTTCCAAATGTTATAAACTTAAATTTTAGTTTCATCTTCAGGGTTGACACCCATTCATAAAAAAACAACTTCTGGCAAATATGAGTTTGATGCCAAACCCGACGAGGGAAATTGAAATTATGTTCCGAAAATTTGGGAATAAATCGGAAAAAACGTGGTTTAACAGCATATTCGGACAATCGATTTGTGGACGGCGTCAGAGTGACATGATTGGTGACAGAAAATGACAAACTGTGCAGCTGTATATGTAAAGGTATGAAGATTTTACCGACCTATTAGTTAGAATTTGTTATTCGCTACTTTATGCAATCAGATGACTATGGGATACAATAATTCATATCTTCATCATTCCAAACTCAATGTAAATAGATTATTTTGGCATATAATAACTTTCAATTTTCAAATGCATATATTTTCGCTACTGTTTAGTTTTCGCCATTAATTGAACACCTTATGATTGTAAAGTTCTAAAGTATTAAACCTTAAGTCGCTTTCTTCGTTCCTAAAAAATGCAAATGTAAATGTTTTTAACACTGATGTAATGACAAGTATTACAATGTCGTTGAAATTTACATAGGAATTGCAATGAAATGCACTTCTGATTTGAAAAGATTCCGTTGTTTTTTTGTGCACCTACGAAGAAATGCTTTCGATTTAAATTCTATTGGAGAGCTAGATCTAGGTTTTATCTTTGTAAAGTAAATGAATAATTTCATTTAGCATATCCAGCATTACGTGTTTTTTAAAATTTATTTTTTTTACACTAGAAAATTACTCTCTTATTTCTGTACATGCTCAAACCAGTCGTGATTTACATTCGCTCAAGCCTATTAATTGTATTTCATTTAAAAGTGTCGTCAACCTTTCGGTAATTCTTATAATTTTCCACAGCACAGAGATTTCATCTTTTAAAATAATTGGCACTACCTTAATCTCTTTTACTAACACTTGAAATAAACGAAATTTATTTTCAAAACTGGATTTATTGATTTTTCCCGTGAAACACCCGAAAGGAAATAACATTTATTGGCAGTTTGCTCTATATTATGTTGAAAAGGCCGCCACCACTTTCAAGCATTGTGCGTATATGAAATCTATAGAGGAAAAAATAAATACCGTTTTACATTCGGATACCAAACATAGGAACATGATGTTTGTATCACATAATCACAAAATCCTTATTTGGGCTAACAAGTGATTGATACCAGTACTTCTTTTCATCGGTAAATTTTCTGGATCACATTTATGGTTCCATTATCAGTCGATAGTTTATCGAAAGCGAAAATAATAAAGCAGCCATTTTAATTTTACTCAGTTGGTTGCAAAGCGTGTGTTTTATTTTGTTTATTGGAATACTTTGCAGTTCTAAACACACCTAAATAATGCACGACTATCTAGTGAGACGTCAATTAGCTTTCATAAGGTGACGCATTCGTATATATACATAAAACGGATTAAAATAAGTCCCACACCTGCTTTGTTAGCGCAGTTCTTTAATAATATATTTTATTCACACCATTGACATTTGAAATTAACAGATCTCCAGTTCTTCTTTAAAATTTATAATTTGTTGATGCACAACATGTATGCATCGTTGATTGATGTATTCTTACTGGTCCCGTCAATCAGAAGCGTTTAACAGGTATACTGTCCAAAGTAAATTTCTTTCTTCGGAGTTCGTGACTGACGTTTAGGCCTTTTGGAGTAAAATATTGTGGACAAAACTTGAAGAGTTCAGATTAAGGGTGGAACTGGTCTACCGGATGAATTTCCTTGGCTACCTTATATAATGCTTAGTGTATACTAATAAATGTGTCTTTAATGCGATTGGTGTTTATATGCAGCTCGAAACCTTCATTTAAATAATTGTATTAGAATCAAATTAATCAATGCCGGTTTATTTAAAATAAAAAATAAAACTAAAGAAGTAAAGCCAATTTGTTGGAAGAAATGATGCCCATAGGCTATGAATGATGGTTACGTAGAGCGAGGGATAGCAAGAGTGAAGTTAAAAATAAGACTCAAAATTGTGAGGGATAGAGGTATAGCAAGAGTGAAGCTTTGGATTAAATCAAATTAATTGCATTTGATAAATAATCACTCAAATTTACCTAAGCCAACCATTATATATATATATATATATATATATATATATATATATATATATATAATTTATGAGCGGACATGTATCTATGTCACTATATATAATGTAGACTTACATCCTTGCATGTTGCCGATATTCCTTAAACAGTGCTATCGACGCCATTAGCCGTTTAAAAAGCATTGAGTTCAGCTAATATAAGTCCGCCATACTCAGAAAGCTTATAGTAGTTTATTTTACTTTTAATTCATCTAAAACTTATATAAATATACTAATATCCATTCATAAATATGTAAAAGCATATATATTTACACATATATGGATAAATATGTAAGCAACAGTGTGAGTCTACCTCAGGATCATGTGTGGAAGAAACTAAATAAATGTGGTATATCAGATAAAATATGTTGAATTATTTATACCACCATCTCATATAAAGATATAAATATTTCAAAACCATTTTTGTGGTTCTCAGTTTTAATTTTAGTTTTTATTGCTTGAACTTCACAACAGTTCTGCAATACTGCACGCAAATTTGGATGTAATTACATTTATGATTTATGGCGTGTCAGTGTTTAATAAGTGGATACCTAATATTTAATTATATCTTAACCCTAAAATAAATATACATGGATTTCTCTAAAACAAATTTTTCACAGTTGCAATATTTTTCTTATTAAGGTCAGTGTACTGCTTAATGTGGCGAGTCGATCGGCAACAAATTAAAAGTGACGTCACCGTTGAGAACCCATCAATCTACAGGGCATTTACGCCATTCACATAAAAATAGAGTAAAGTAAAATTACTGCTGACCTAAAAATGCTAATTAGCTACACGAAAATGTCAGTAGCGGAAATGAAACTTAATTTATCTCAGTTAAATACTGTTTGTGGAGGAGAACTAATATATATATATATATATATATATATATATATACAATTGTGTATGAAGCGTTGCACACCTAGTAACAACTTAGTTCAAATATAATCACAATAATAATCCAAATACAGCACGAAGTATGCGTATAATCTAGTGCAAATTCGTTTCGTGCTTACCGGTGACTCATCAGCTGGAGCTGTTATTACGCACTTTACCCACTATATATTTGTATGAGGAATGTGGGGATATAGGATGGTACTTACTTTTTGCTTGGATAACATGTGATGAGCTGGGCACTGATGGAAGAACCCAAAATGCGGTCTCGAATGGTCTCCGAGAAAAGAAGAAATAGGGATAATGACTTATTAGTGAAAAAAGGACCAGTTTATTAGGCTTACAATATGTTTTGCACTTTCCGTCCGTCATACGTGACTGCAATGTTGTTAAAATGAAAATAAAGTAGCCTTAAAATTATGTACTTCGAAAAGAGATTATATGCGCCCAAAGTCAATACGAAACAAAAGCAGAAAAGCCTTTAAGCTGAGTACAATTCTCTAGTTTGTGCGAATATACAAACCCAAACAATTCTCGTGCAGTGCTATGATGCTACAACTGCTCATAAGTACTCCACAAGCAGCAAGCAAATATTACTGCGTCATATCGCATAAGCTTAAAGCCAGTTTCAGTTTAGTTTAAACCAGTGGGCAGCATTTGTGAAATTGTCAGCGCCGTATAACACAATATTCAAATAATGTCAACGTTTAGTAATGAGAAATTTTACATGATCTCAGGACATTAGAACGGTTAAAGTGACATACAAAGAAGAGCTGTTTCAAAATCCGAGAACAATAGATTACAACCGGCAATTTATCTATCCACAATGATATGCCAACACTGCTCGCAGTTGGTAATACACGGGTAGATCTAAAAGGTGAGTATTCTTAAATTAGACGGATGAGAGCAAATGAATTACAAAGACAAAAATGATTCGATAAAGCAAAGCCTGGTCCAAAGTAACTGGATAGGTACACTATACGGACTGATCTAATTGTTGTAAAAGGCAACTTTTCCAGGTGTACGGCTAAAACAAATAACTTGTGACAAGAAGTACTTATGCCAGGATGCACTAAGGTATAAATTAACTCCGAACCTTCGATATTTCATCTTTTATTAGTTTACTCAAATGAATATTTAAATCGCACTGACGATTTTATAATTTTTCAGCGTAATCGGTCGACTAGTAGACTAGTGGGAGAGAGGGATAACGATTCTGCAGTCTATCTTCTGTTGATTTAAAAACATTTTTCTAATAAAAATAAATTTGACTGTAATAATGCGGTCAAGCTAAGGTATAAAAACCGAGTTTCATCTAAATGCTTTTAACAAACTACATTAAAACTCCAGTTTTGCTGGATGAAAATTTCCGTGCACTGATTTTTTATTAAACGACCATAGCAATTAAAATTCTAGCACGCAGTATATTTTTCTAAATATTCATTAAATGACAATGTTAAAAAGCAGCTCGTATAAAACATTAGTCGATTAATAACAAATCTAGCAGAAAGTGAATTAATTTCTAAATCTGTCAATTACGTGCCAACACATTACTTACGACAATAATTTAACATTTGAAACAAACCCACTTATATTTTTAGCATACTAAGACAATGAGTTGTGTAATTCTGCAAAAAACTGTTGCCAGGCCAGCTGTAAAATGTTAATGTGGTTGATTCACCCTAGTAGACCTAATGATGCAAACAGTTGATATTTGCCCCACGAGTTGCTGTTTCAGTAGAGTATATTTATTATACCACTTAACGGCGTTGCAGCTATAATTCCATGCTAAATATTTCTTGAACGAAGATTGTTTTTGCGAACCTGGATTAATTTAAATTACCTGATCTGCGTTTTGACTAACGCAGCTTTTATTGTTCCAGTAGTTTTCTTTCTTTAATATATTTCGGCTATCCTTATCGGTAGCCTTCTCCAGTTGGTTCATCCTCACTAGTTTAACAAATGAAAATAATGAAGCAACCCTTTGACATTTGCCTCACGAGTTGCTGTTTCAGCAGAGTATATTTCTTATACCTTTTAATAGCATTGCAGCTAAAATTTCATGTCAAATGTTTCTTGAATGAGGATTGTTTTTTTCGCGAACCTGTGTTAATTGAAACTACCTGTTCTGCGTTTTGCCTGACGCAGCTTTTATTGTTCCAGTAGTTTTCTTTCTTCATTAGTTTCGTTTGTGAAACTTGTGTTGATTAACAAACTGAACAAGGCTACCGATAAGAATAGCCGAAATATATTTTACAGAAATAAAACTATTGGAACAATAAAAGCTGCATTAGTTAAAATGCAGATCAGGTGAAGACCTTGCTTTTATTTGCGCAGTCACGGTAATTTTGTGCCAGTGACACAATTAATTCATGGTAGGCAAAAATGCAGTCCATATAACATTTCCCTTCGTTATTAGCGTACAAAATGGCAGAGAGGCAAAGGAGAATGTCTGGCTACATCAGCGTATCGTAGAGCGGATGCCCATTGGACTGTCTATTTGGTGTAGCTTTGCAAGTAGGTTTTGATGAATAGTTTTGTTTTGCCAACTTTGCACTTTATGTATATATTATATTTAATTTTATTTTCTGGCCTTTAGTTGGCCTTGATCGTTATTAACGATAGAAATTATTTAGAAAGGGAACATCAATCCGCACTGAGTAAATATTATATGGAATTTCGATAACGCGCCTCGTCTCCGTGTAAAATATCATGTAGTGAATTTGGCGGTAGTTTTGCTACGTTAGGCGACTGGTTTCAGAAACAGGGTTTCACGTTTATCTGAAGTTCACAAAGCAAGTTAAATAAAAAAATAAATCAAGAGGAAATGAATTATGCGTTCTAATTATATGTCGTTTTTTAACAATGATTCAGTGTTTAAAGCCATTTCCTGCTAAATATTTTTGTCCGTTTTGCCCAGACATTGCGATACATTTTAATGATAACGTGTGTACTTTTTGAACGGATTAGTTTTCTTTCATACCGATGTTCAGGTGAGCTGGTTAACTGCGCAACAATCCACTCCTTTCGGCGTGTGGATTTAAGTATCTCAGCAGGCGAGAAAGACGTTGTCATTCAATTGAAGAGTAATATTCATGTACAATTTTGTAATCTTTGACAAAGCATTTTTATTTTGGTAATAAAGAAAAGATGTGCAATGTTTTACCAATCATCAAAAACTGGTATTATGCAAGTTTTATTTAAATAAACTATTATTTCGCAACAAGATTTATTTTATTAATTCAAGGTGTTAAAATATCAAAATATTACACATATCCAATATAGGATGTTAAAACCGAATAACGATCGCTTAAAACGTTCCGACTTATTCAAGAGAATATTTATATATTATATATATCTATATTATATATATATATATATATATATATATATATATATATATATATATATATAAACTATTTATAGTTATATTCTGCAAAGCATATACTGAATTATGAAAATAATTTCACATCAAATACATTTTAGGTTTAACAAATTTTACATGTGTTTGTAGCTAATTTCACCAATAGAACCCATTTGGTAAAGCTTAAGTTTGGTAAAAGATGAAAATGTATAAACGTTTATATCATTTGTAAAAAAATTACAAACTGAATAATTATAGTGCGATATTCACCACATGCTAAATCAAATTCGTGCCAAATGTCAATTGATTTCTGGCCTGGTGGTAACAATTCTTAAAATCATTTTTATTCTTGAGATTAAACACATCTCACATTTTAGACAAACAGTTGCACAACCTAGACAAGCCGTTGTCAGTTCCAGGTAGTGATGCGTTAGAATCATTCGTGGTCATCTTCATAGCATGACGGAAAAATGATTAGCAAAGATCAAACTGAGTTAAATATTGTATGCTAGTTAATGTAATATATACGACTCTTAAGCATAATAATCTCGGGTTGATTGCATTTGGCAGAAAACTTCGTCTGCAAAACTTCCATGCAATCATGAACATAAAATTTGTTCAACTTTCTCTAGACCTATTGATGTTATACGGTTAAATTAAATCATTGGACACCTTGTTGAAGATTAAAATTCTTCAAATCAAGTTCACAACTTATGTTTAATACCAAGTAAATTTTGTTTACCAGTTACAGAATTTAATAATTTTCGAATCTGCAACTTATTTAACCGTGAGCATGTTTCAAAGGAACCTGTATAGGAATAAAATATATAATTTAAATCTTGTACATATATATATATATATATATATATATATTTTTAAATCTTAATTAACTTCATTGGCAATATGTGACGGGCATTCAAACAGAAATGTCAAACTAATAACAGGTTGCACAGATTGAAATGAATATATTTCACAGTTATACCTACTTTTATTATTTATTACTTTTTCCAAAATAAGATTATATTTTTTTATTTTATGATCGTAGAAGAAATATACTTAACCAATAAAATTTATACTTCATCTGTTACTGAATTTGTACTATTGGGCGGCAAATTATGGCAAATTCACAGGAAAATGTTTCATATTTGAATGACTTTAGTATTGCTTAAATAGCTTCTATTTGTTCAGAAAAAAGCAGAACAACTTGTACAACTTTACGTGTTTTACTTGTAAACAAAAACAGCAAATGTAATTTAATTGATCAGTAAACCGATTATCCATTTTAAATAAATGTTTGAGTTTGAATAAAAACAGCACGTTGCTTAAGTCTAAATTCAAGAAAAACAACGCAACATTTATTAATGTACAACAAATTGAATTTTGGATAAATCTGTCAAATCCTACTAATATTTTAAAAATCAAATTTATTTTATATACTATAAGTTTACGGTTTTTTTGGAGTAGACATTTGTTTTATCAAATAATATATTTATATACTTTTTGAATTCAGAATTTAAAGAAGCTAGCCATGGACTAAAATAGCTTTATGTTAAAATGGAAAAGTGCATTTATAAATAAATGTGATTTTTGTGGTATTTTTCAATACATTTCATGGTTAACAATGGACATTACACGAAAGATAGGAAAGCTTTTTATCATCAAATAATAAAACGGGAGTGATCATGAATGTTGTGAAAAATATTTATTGCATGTAAATGAAATGATGTGTTTGCAAATTTTTCTTTGCTATTTGCCTCCTTATGTTTAATTTTGAAACTGCTATAGTTCGGTTCAATTGCTATTGCTTTATTTCATAAATAGTGTTTTACCTTAAAGTTAGAAAAACATCTAAATTTTCTAAATCTAACAGACTGCAGCTTTAAAACTGTGTTGTTGTTAGGTTATTTCATCTCTTTTTAGGTATTTTAGGCCACGTTCATACTGAATCACCTCCAGGCATATTTTATTCTTCATTCATTACAGGAGTTACCTCCAAAATCACATTCCGTTCGTCAGGAAGACTTGAGTGTATCAGCTTCTTAAAGCGCTAAAAAGTTTTTGACAAATATTAAAAGCGAAAAATTATTGTTCACATAATATTTAAGTTAAAACTTCACAAATACTTTATTTAGGTATATTTTATATTTCAAATTCGGATAATTAGTTGTTAAAAATTTTACAATAACGCATAACCATTCTTTCGACATATCTGACCTTAAACAAATCCAAGTACTTAATTGAATAGTTTTATTCAGATAATGATAATACTGTTTACACGAAAATATTGAAGCTCCTGAATGAAACTGTCTAATGAAGAATTCAAACTATCAATGGTATGTTTTTTTCATTTCTGACTTCATATTTATCATTTGTAGGGGGTTGAACTCTTTGCTCCCTATTTATTAGACATACGACTTTAATGTTTCCAGGTACATTTTAGTGTATGTAATGCGAGATATACAACCGATTTATTTGGAAAACGAGCATTGCATATATATTAAATTAAAAATAAAATATTTCTTGACCTTTTTAGTGCAAATCATTATTATTAGTAATAAATAAACTCATTATATGTAAATGCAGCCTAGTTTTTTAAAATTAATCATCAATTTTAATTGCCTTTTTTAAGTAAATATTTACAAAACTTCACAGAACATCGCGGAACTCGGCCTTTCAATTATTGAACGGTTAACTGCAACGTCAAACCATTTTAATCATTTAATAATTTATTTGGGTTAGTTTATTTATTCATAACAGCTGCTTATTTATACAAATACAAAATTTGGATTGGCAGTTTCTTGATACAACTTAGTACGCGTAAGGATATTCACAAAACTTCGAAGTTTTACATGCTGATTTAAGTCGATCAAAACTGTTTTAAGTCAACGCTTATGGATGCACGTATAAAAGGTGCAAAAAAAGCAAATTTTACATCTGCATCCTATCAGTACTCAAGCACAACGAAATTCCAAAACTGTCTAAAATGAGATATATTTCTCTGTGTATTACTAATTGTGTTAATGGAGTTTATATGATTTATCTTTTAAAATATGAATGAAAAATTTGAATTCAATTTGCTAACATTGCAAATCTACACTTTAATGGTCTACCGTGCGTTAGATGACCATAGCATGTTTTAGATTGAAATATTTCAGTTTAGAAGAATATCAATAAATTTAGACCAATATCGAGAGCAATAAGACACACGAAGGCTTATATATCAAGCAGTATTAGCAAGTTGTGCTTCATTTGACAATAACGTTTTTAATGCTTTACTGAAACAATAAAAATGCCAAATTTAATGTCAATGATACTACCTGATAACAAAATGTTTTACCTTGATGCACAATAAATGGTCAATTTGGAAACAAAAAAGCTCATTGTTCTAATAAGCAAATTGTAACAGAAAAATATCACAACGCCCTCATTTTGTTTGTTCCAATTTTATTGATTTTTTGGTTCTTTTATATATTATAGTGTAAAGGAATGTGCTCTTTACGGAGTCAAATATGGAACAAATATGAACAGTATGTTTAGAACATTTTAAAAATAACGTTTCTGTCTATTTCAAGTCCACAAAGTTGCTGCAGAAATAAGGAATGTCGCCTACATTTGGCTAAACTTTATTTCCGAAAGATAGATATACTTTTGTACAATAATTGGTATAAAATATTCCACCTATACGTTTTAATGTATCGTACTTCGATTAAAATCGTTTACTGATGTAAGCGCGAGCTTGTTGTGTACAATTTTTGATTGATAACTGAAATTCACTTTTATCGTCTTTAAAGTTTGTCATCCGTTTCGTTAATTGTGAAGGCTTCTATAGACCTCATTCAGGTTATATGGTTGGTTAATTTCCTAGCATATAAATTATCCTATGTATAAATTAGAAGTAAATCAGTGAGCAGCGTGTGCTTAAGACAAGGTGTAAATTAGATCAGATTTTAGATTTGAAATTTGTGATACCTTTCATGAATACTCATCCGATGCACGGTATCGTAAAATTTACTTATTTCGGAAAGTGCTATTTCCTAAACATATAATAATCCGTGAGAAAATTGGCGTTTTCTGCATTGTTGCAGTTTCAAAATTGTGGTTATTGCAAGAAAGCTATCATTAACTGTCAATGAGCTTGCCAACTTTATGCTACATTTTTATTGATATAACTTTTTAATGGAATCCGAATTTTCTGTAGACAATGATTTACTACCTTTCGTTAAATGCTGACGTAATGTATGTTTGGTTCTGTATGCTTTAAAAATATTTATATAATGAAATATATTCCCTTCTTTCTTTCTTGGAAACTTGAAATTAAAAAAAATTCAATTAGACTGAAGCATCTTTCGCCAAAAAATGCCCCAGTCGAATACATTTCTGCATATCATTTTCATTATTGATTTCGAAAATATCCTCGGCCTACCTAGGTTATGCGCGAAATTAAGCTTAACTGTTTAAATATTTTTATACGCTTATATATAGACAAGAATATACGCTTCAATTCAAATGAATTTAAAATTTAAAATAGGCTGGTATTGCGAAGCCTTTTGCATAGTTTGTCGAGAAATTGGTGTTTATTTTCTTCTTTTAAGAAGCAAATATTAACATTCTTTGCTCCAATGAAAGAGAAAGGTAAGGGATTAATTGAATAGAGTACTACGAAGATGTTTATATAATGGTATCGCTTTTAAGTGTTCTTGTATTTCCTAGACACTAATCTGTACCAGGTAATTAATTTAATGCAGCATACTTCAGACATATCAAACCATTTTAGTTCAATTATCAATATAATTTTTACCTATGTGTAGAAAATATAATCGCTTTATCTGTCATAAAATATAACGAATGAATAAAAGACGATTTTATTTACATAGAATGGAAAAAAAAATTTTGTTAGATAGTAAGTTAGTTTAATTCTAGTATAAATAAACTATTAAACAAATATTTTAGACAATTCAGCAACACGTCCCTGCGTAATGAGTAATAAATCAATAAAAATTCAACGAGCACAGTTTAAATACAAAATAAATCTATTTTTGCAATTTTTTACGACTAATTAAAAAATTTGAGTAATGTGTATCTCCTATCCGTAAACCTGATTCGCAAAATCAACTAAAACTGTTGTTAAATTTGTCAAAGCATGTAATTTTCAATATACTCAATAACCCACCTGTTTTGGCGTTCCTTTTGTTTGAATAAATTGTATAATGGCCAGGATTGGGATGATTAGAATCGAAGACAACGTAAGCAACCAACCGAGTGCATTTGCCCACAACGGGTATTTGTATCCGTCAAGCGAAAGCGGTTCAAACTGTATAAATCCGTACACTATGTTAAACTACATAATGTGAAAATATATAGATTAGTTTTGCTTACTAGTCCACAATAATAAATAATTATTTGCAGAAATAATTACTTATTCATGCCTTCGCTTACATAATTCTATTATTCCTTTACAAATATGGTGGAATATTGACAAAAAGTGTATTTTATCCCCAATGGGAAGTATCGAATATCAGTATACGTAAAGCTGTCCACATGTAAGTATAAAATAAGTGATTAAATATGGTCAATGAATACGGAATCAAATAGTAAAATCAACCAAGAAGAATAAAATGCGCATGAAATTATTTTTATAATAATCACAGAAGTTTTACTACAAAATTTGCGCTCTCTACTCAAGATAATTACATCGTTTCGGAAACGTGCATATTATTTTGAAAAAAATATCTATTAATATGCGATAAATATCGAGTACTTTCTTTCTGTTATAATCTGTTTAGTGTACTAAAGTATGCATTTGATTGATTAGATGCTTCCAGTCATTCAGATACCAATGATAGCAAAATTATTTTTTATGCCTAGATTTAAGACATTAAAAGGGAAACGAAAATATTTCAATTTTATTAGTGCGTCAGCTTTAACATCCAGTGGACAGATAAAATAATGATTTTTTTGTTTATTTTAACCGACAAACTGCCGTTAAATAGTCGCATTTAACTCCCTACTATCAAGGATCACTTAATATTTAAATAACATATCTCAATTATATCAAGTTAGATTATTTTGCAATCTGAATTGGATATAAATCTTATAATAATGCATAATTGACTATAAACCATATATTTACAATACAGATACATACATATATTATCGTAGTCTTAGTATTGTAACAGTAGTTATTTCACCGTCAAATCTATAACTACGCTTCAATACCATAATTTAATTTGTCAAATTGAGTTTAAAATATCTCATTGACATATTAACGTTCAAGCCTATATAAAAGTAACTGTAAAAAGCATAAAGTCCGTTAATAAAAAAGCACATTCAATATTTTTTTCTGAAAAAGCACATATAATTCAATAAATAAATGTTAATGAATTAAACAAACTATAATTGTGCGTGCGGTGATAAAACGGACAAAATCAAGGTTGCGATCTTCGTGTAAACACCAATCCCATTTTTCAGTATAAACGAAGCATTGTATAATGTTGATAAAGAAGTTCATCCGGTAGACTGTTTTCATCACGTAATGCCCAGAATTGCAGTATACATGGCTCGAACCTGGGCACGTCTGTCTCGGAATCTATTACCTTAACCACTGACCCATCCCGTCGCACGCGACGAACAATTCTCAATTATATACACACTATTGTTGCTTGATTAGCGTTTAATTTAGGTGGAGCGTGCACGGTTAACCTAAAGTTTAAACTAGCCACCTCCAATCTGTCCTTATAGAACACACACAACGCTACATAGGACAGTTTCTATAATTAAACGAACAATGGTTGTGCAGAAAGTGGGAACAATTATTATATCAAGGCAGCAATCTTGATGTAAACACCAATCCTATTATAAGCATATATTTGTAAACACAAAAAAGGCTTTGTATAACGTAAATAAGGCAATTCATCCAATAGATAGACCTTGTACTAGTTGATACCTCTTTACGTACTGTTCAAAAATTGACACGACAGTGCTCACATGTAGCGTAGTGTCTGTTCTAAAATGGAAGATTGTAAGTGTATAGTTGTGCGTTTAAGTTTACAAAGATGTCACATAGGCTCCAATTAAAGTAAATGTTAGCCAATGAACTTCAGTTAGTATAGGACCAACTGATTCCGAAGCAGACGCGCCATGGCTCGAGTCCTATCTGTGGCAAATTCTGGACAGTACGTTACGAGTTTCCAATAAGGACACAATGCGTCTGCTGGACGAATTGCCTTTTTTAAACTATAAAATTTGTTTAGTTTATACTGACCCATGTATGAAGAGCATGGTTCAGATGTTGATACCAAGATCACAACCTTGAGTAAAGTAATTTTTATCACCGCCCGCGCAACCAATGTTCGTTTAATCATGTACAATTTCATTCCTATAACCGTTCCCCAAGTTGCGTAGTGCTTACATAAGTTTAAATGCCACTCTCAGTTTGAAATGTCTCGCACCCGTTCATACGTCACTGAAATATACATTAGATAAATTCTATTCAGTCACGGACATACGTTTTCTGCAGCTTCTGCCACGTTATGTAATCTGTTTAATTTAGCAAGTATGAAGTGTAATTAAGTGAACTTTGGTTGCGCCGGCGGTGATAACAATTAAAATAATCAAGGCGTGATCTTAATTTCAACACCTGACCCTTTACGTACCAACGTTAATCAGTATAAACAAGGTAATATACAAAGTAGAAAACGCAATTCATCAGTTCAACACTATACAATGCTTACTTTATACTGAAATATATGTATGTACATAATAGGACAGGTGTTTACATCAAGACCCCAACCTTGATTTAAATAATTGTTCGGATAATTTTCAAAGCAAATTCAACCAGTGAAAAAATATATCACTTTCAGAGATGCCACATAGGTTCCACCTAAATAGAAGACGAAACCAAAATCATAAGTTAGTTTATGATTAAAAAGTGCGTGTATCGCACAGCAGGGTGGCTCCTTGGATAGTATCATAGACTACATAGAAGACCTGACCAGATTTCGGACCAGTGCACTGTAAATTTCTCGGCAATACTTGAAGAGTTCTCCATAATGAAGTAATCGCTCATCTCGTTTAATTGAGTTTCCACAATTTAAAATGCCTATTTTTTACTGAAATATGTTCATATAATGGAATTGTCTTTCAAATCAAGTTCGCAACCTTGATTTAAATAACTGGTTATTGTCATTCAATTAATAATTGTATTAGCATTCTTCAAAAGCAACCTTTAATAACAGACCACATACAAACGAATCCAACGATTTGCTTTATTCAAGGGAGGACATGTTATTGGACAAACACGATTCTGGTTTTTTTTATTTTCATTTTACTATTAAATTATTATTGAACTAAAATTCAAAATAAATATATTTAAAAATTAAATATAATTTCCCTGTTTTCTGCATTTTAACTTATTTGCATGCATATGCCTACATATAATTGTGTAGATAGCAAGTCAATTTGATTTGCTAATGCTTGTATTTAATTTCGAAAAGTGCCCAAACTTACGTATTTCTGAAGAGATCATCATTTTCAAGAATTTATTTATGCCTTTACTATTACATTACATTTATTTACTATTACTATGCTGACAACTAGAAAGGTAAAGGCGAAATCGAATTTATTTATACTGCCTTTTGAAGCCATGGTTAATTAAAAACAATAGAAAATTAGGATAAGACAGGTACCGTTATCGCCATTTTCAAAAAAAATCACTAAATATAGCACTATTCGTCATATTTAACGCGAGGGTTAATTCAATAGTCTATACAATATTGCCTACAACCATCGTATATCGCCAAATATATTCAAAACAAGTCAATAAATATTCAAGTTTTCAAATTCTGATATAAAATCAATATGTTCTATAATATAAAATCATTTCATATGGCGTGGAATTGAATGTATAATAAAACTGCCGGATATATTTGTCTAACGTACCAAGATAAAGATGGGTGCAATAAATTTCCAGCAAATTGTCCAAAATACACTTGGTTGAAAGCCAACCATACTCGCAATGTTGCGACGAAATCTTTCGACACCTAAAATGGTATATAGACGTTGATTTGGAAATAATTAACAAAATAATACTATTTTTAAGCGTCCCTCAAATATTGACTACATAGTTTTGCGTGATGTTCAATACACAAGATATTTTATCATTGTATTTTGTAAACAATGTCAAAAGGAACAAAATTAGCAGACGGCTAAATGTGACACTGAAATAATAATTCAAATTCGTTTTCTTAATGATTCTACAGACAAATGAATAGTTTTCCATCAATCGACAGTAATTAACATTAATGAATTTAAAATATGCATTATGCATTTAAGAAACAAGAATGGACTTAAAAAGAAAAATATGCAAGAAAAAATATTACAATCACGTAAATATATTGAATTATTAAGCATCATAAAATGGAAATATTTTCGCTTATATATTACGGAATAACGTAAATCGAAAACTAAAAAGCTGCTTCTGAATACTTTTAAAACAAATAATGCATGTGTGGTATTTAATTTGGTCTGCTTCATTTATACATTTAACTGGATAATTTCATAGTGGCTAATGGGATTTCACTCAATATCTGCACGTCGCGTCTTTGTATGTGTGTGCGTTTGTACCTAGCAAATTTTCAGTTAAATATAATACATACACGCGAAATTTCACACAGGTGAAACGACAAGGAACGAATGTTAATATAACAGTGTCGAAATAATCGTTACAAGTTTACCATTTGAAAAGACATTACCCAGGACGACCTGATTGATAAACGAGATGGGAGAAATAGTGCAACAGGACAGTGGTAAAATCATTCCATGGTGTGATTAAACTGTTAATAAAAAAAACTTGATTATTATATAAAGTAAAACTAATGAAGGCCCGACAAGCAGATTTATAATGTAGGGTGATAATTAATATAAAAGTCAATTAATACGTGTTAAATTCAAAAGGAACTCTATGTTAATAATTATAATGAGCTATTGAGAAGTAAAGGATAAAAATTTATAAGGATGGTGCTGTAAATAATTATTTAAAAAGCAGTAAATTTATAAGTCATCCAACAAGTTACCTGTTAATCTCCAGTCATTTAATTTTTTCAGGAGTTAATTTTAAAATACTTTTCGTGCAATCGTTGCTGCCTACTATTATGTAATGATTTGTTAAAAATGAAATCTAGCGATTTTTCCACTACAGAGTCATCCATAAGTATTCATATTAATTTAACTCAAGTAGATACTCTGATTACTCTTATCTTTCTGCTACGATTGCATGTTTATTGTAATGAATATTTCAGAATAAAATATTACTGCAACGCCGTGGCAAAATATAATAGATATACACAACTACAAAATAGATTCAAATACGAATGTATAATTTTTCATTTTTAAACCAATATTAAACCTATTTTAACAAATAGTGAAACATGTTCTAATTCTCGCCAATGATTTGAAATCTTTAAGGAATTTACTGAAAATGTGCTTAAAATACTGGTTAAAAAGACAGATTTAGTTATGCTATAAGCTAAAAAATTTATACATCTTCCATAATAAGTATTATTTCAATCGCAGCTAATCATGAGATAAACGTTTAATAATTCACTATAACGGTTAATTAAATAAAATTATTTAACCCTGCATGATAGTCATAATTCAAAATGAGAAATGCCTAAGAAGTGAGGTTATTGAAGAGAACAAAGGAACGGCACAACTAATTAGGATTGGGATATGGTTAAATTTGACTTAAATGCTGCATAACAATACAATAAATTTAAGCTCAGTTATGAAACTCAACGTCTCAGAAGATAAGGGATCGGGCAATGTTATGTTTGGAATTTAATAAAGGAAGAGCAACGTACTGATAAATCAATCTTATCCACTAGATTTATGAAAGATCCCAATTATACTTTATACGGCCAAGTGAAATGATTGATCAATAATATGATCGCTAATGAGCAATTGAACCAGTCAAATCGTAACCCGCTCTAATAATTAGATATAAAAGCACCAAGAGTGTACGGTTTTTAAAGTTGCATTTACCTGGTAACACATTAAGAAATATTTTTACAGCCCGATATTCCCCCATATATAAAGTTTCTAATTTTCTTTGTTAAAGAATAAGAAATCTCTCTTTTGTTTAAGATCACATAATAATGTATTTCTAGCCTTATTTGTAATACTTGATAATTGCAAAATAGGTGGAAATGATAAGATTCTCTTTGTGAGATTTTTTTTCTTCATATCATTTTGGTATTTAAAAGCCTCCCTCTATTCTAATAGACTAGTTAGCAGAAAGTCACTAAAGAAATTTTTTTTGGTATTATTTGTTTGATATTTTGATAGACACACAGAATCAGCCCTCCTCTGTTGATGGTGTATAACATAGTGTGGTTCTGAAATAGAGTTGCGGATTTTGAAATTGATGGCCAGCGTGTTGATTTAAATACCTGCCAATAAATATCAAAATGAATTTTTCCAGATTGTGTGATAACAGCTTCGTCGGAAGAGAAAGTGACAAATAAAATGTTTTAATTTGTCGAATTATGATATGGTATCCATATGCACAAATATGATGGCTCCTGGATCTGTGGATAGTGTGCGATGTATCCATATTGAATTTACCCTAATATTATGGAGATAAATATAATTTTTATGTCTTCTACATTATTTTAACTGTAGGAAGAAACTTTATAAGCAAATAATAATAATAAAAGAGTCAATGCAACAACTATTACATGATTGAATGACAAATATACTGGTGCATTAAATGGAAATAACACTTTTCGACAAGACACATCTAATGCCAATATCGCATCTCAGGCTATTTGGAGAAATATTATTTACCTAAAATCCAACGATGAAGATATTGTTATTTTTTTAAAGTTAACTTACCAAATCTGCGTACTGAGATTTACGAATGCAAGGAAGGTGATTTGACATATTACCGCGTTTTATTGTAAATTTAATAAGAAATCCTCATAAATTAATTAGACAAATTTACACAACACTTGTGCTTCTATCGTATTAAAGTTCTAGTCGAATAGTACGTATTTGATGAACATGTGTATCTTAAAATCATTAGCAATAAGAAGCCACAGATTAAAAATGGTTTATCATTTTAAGACTATTTGAATTACGTGATCACGTGTCGATTAAAATATCAATCAAAAAATATGAAGCAAAATTTAAGAATGTGTGTGACAACTATTCAAATGAGAAATAAAGTCTCAAAACGATGACGCGTGTCGTAGGTAAACTTAACCCTGAAACAAAATTTTTAAGGTCACGCGTAGCGAAGTAGGATCGTGTGTTCCGGGAATTACAAGGCAAGACAATCCCTTAATCAGGGTGGTAAAAGTTCTAGCGCCAACGAAAATACGATTTTTTGTATATATCAAGATCGTATGAAATCTCACGAAAATATTGTAGTTTTCATGTAAGCTGGTGAAACCATGCGTCCACACAGGGTTAGAAGAAATGAACACGGAAATGTATGCCAGTATCGAAAGGTTTCTACAGCTGATCTTGCCCGTCATTCACAGAATATAAACACACAGCGGTATGAATGCGAAAAAGCACCACTTGCTTGAATACGGTAACTATATTAATTTAGTCAAAAGATTATATTTTGAACGGAGCAACACCGGGAAAAACGCTTGATTCCATTTGGAACAAAGCATTATATTACTAAGTGATAATTGTATGAATTTGCATCGGCAACTAGCTCCAGCAAATGTTTAATCTTGTTGTATAAACAAGTAGATGTGTTGTGGTATTATACATATTTTGCTTGTTTATCAAATATATAAATGGTTGTTCTTAATATTTTATACTTTATACATTTTTGGTCGTTTATGTTTTATATTGTTATTTATTTATTTATTTATGTACCTTAATATGTTTAAATTTGGTTTTCTCTAATTAATGTGCTAAATGTTACGTATTTTTCATTGCTACTAAAAGTAGAAATTATTTTTGCCTAATAAATTTTTGCAAGTTTGAGTATGGTTAAATTTCCATTATATATTTGCCTATTAACAAAAAACAACAAAACCTCATTATGCATTTAATTTAATACACATAATAGTACTACATACCGTAAATCCATGAAATGCATATTGCTTCAAAAAACACGGCAACCAAAATTGAGTATTGCACGCACATACGCTCAAACAAGTAGAATAAGTACAGTCCACCCTGAGAATAACAATTAACAAAAATAAAATCGCGGTATTAAGTATTAATACGCATTAATTCATTTGAAACATAAACGTACGCCACACATGGATATGTGGAGTCTTTGTGGACAAATCTATTTATCATCTGAAATTGACATCCATCTACATCGAAATGCGTCAGATATTAATTTCTTTCATAGTAAAATAATACAAATTGAATGTTAATTGAAAATCGCAATGAATTTGATGCCTATGTTTCATGTCTAACGGCTATTTATAACATTACTTGTAAATCTCTTAAATAATCTGTCATCGGTTATTGTTCGGTGGCCGTTTTTTATTAAAAATAATATTTGTATAAAGCTTCAACAATATGGGCTTGTTTTTATTACATATATATGCCAGCTATTCAACCAAGAACTTATTATATGTTACCATAGTCAATTAGAAAGGTTTTCGGATCTAAATGTGAAAACTGTCAAATCATTTCACCTGTACGTTATAACTAATTTAAATAAATAATTCTCGAGTCATGTATTAATTAAATGTCTGATACTAGTTCGCTTAAATAAGAAATATTTACAAATTTCATTTAGCTGTCCACAACAATGCTCCAGAGTGACTAATTTAAACGAGCTTTTCCTTTTATTAAAAGAATTTTTTGAGAAAGCCTTGCGGAGGAGAGACGTAATTCAGTGAAAACGTTTCACCTGTCATTTTTTTATTAATATTTTCTCAAAAATTGCTTAATTAGAGACAAACTTGTAAAGCTAATGCGTTTGATCGATAGATATAAACGCTTAATCAGAAACTGCCAAATACGACAAACATCTTTTGAAATTAGGCTTAATTTTTAACATCAAATAATATCTCCATCAAAATTTAACAGACTTATAAACACTTGACCTATTTATTACTTACATATGTCAGTATAAACTAAGAATCGTATATTGTAGAAAAGGCGATTCTTCCAGTAGACCGATTTCGTCCTTATTGGGCTCATCATGTCTGGCCAGAATTTGCCGCCCAGGTTCGAGTCCTGTCCGCGGCAAATTCTGGCTAGAATTTTGCTGGGATTAGTTTCTTACTTGTTACTGCTGTAAGAATTTTGGGTCGGTGTTTATATCAGACCGAACCTTGATTATAATAATTGTTTTCACCACCCGCGCAACCAATGTTCGTTTAATTATTTAACAGACTTTTCCTTGCAGTCTGACATAGAATGTGTAGCTTAATACTGCTTCAGCGACCAGAATAAATCATAAAGTTAAGCGAAAAATATAGTCTCAGCATATCATGTGGAAGGCAAGACAAACTTGTGAAGACTCTACATTTACATTTAATCAAGGTTGCAATCTTGATATAAGCACAGGACCCATTATGGAAATACATTTGTCATTATAAACTATGTATTGTATAGTGCGGCAAAAGTCAATTCATCCAGTAAACCGATTTTTTCCTTATTAGGCACTTATCACATTCTGTCCAAAATTTGCCGCAGACAGGGCTCGAACCTGGGCACATCTGCGTCATAATATGGTGCTCTAAGTACTGACAGACAATGCTTTTTTACAATATTATACGATTTAAGACATCTACATCCCTATTGGACTATTTTATTCTAATCGGAATACTCTACATTTTTATAAATGATAATATTACTCCGTCTTTTCACGTCTACTTAATAGTTATAATTGAGAAATAAATCATTTGCAGAAATATTCGGTCACAGTGGCCAACTTTTAGACCGAGAACACTCCAATGATCCTATCTAAAGCTGACGTAAATGAAACAGAATTCTTTGCAGAAGTGCACGAATTAAAATAAAGCAGTCAGTAAAATAATGGAAGCCGCATTTGAGCCACACACGAGAATATAAAATAAGAATTATTTTAATTTTGTTTTAACGAATGAAAGCGCTCTATGCGAGTAAAAAATAAAGCATTTGTGTTTCGCAAAACGACTTTGTCTGATGGTTTAAAAAACATAGTGAGAATATTGTCTGCGAAAATCAAAACCAACACTGCGGAACTAGGTATAATTAAGTCTAGGTTGGACGACCAAATAAATTGGACATTAGGTATCCAAGAAGTCACTCCCTTTTAATTATACGAAAATGTATTTCGGATAGCGCGTCCCGTTTCAAAGATACACTGAACTATATTTGCTTTCGGTTGGTTACGGTTGGAGTATTCTTTTGTAGTTGTTTATTTTTCACGTTCGCTTCATCAAAAGTTTCTGTGTTCTCGTTTACTCATAAATTTGCTTCGGTTACCGCCGTTTCTTTACGTTGAAAATGATCATTACAGATTTAATTTATTTTGTTGATTAAATTGCTTATCAAGTGTCGCTTTGGCAAAATAGGGATATAGCTGTTGTAATGGATGTCCATGTCTGTCCACGGTATATTTTACATTTTAGATTGCCCATGTCATGCCTCTATAGTAATACGTCAAGGAAATACTGTGCCTTAGTCTGAATATTTTTGCACTGGCAATTAAAGTGAATGTAATGTGTCACTTTGTTAAACTTTTGAAGCATGTCATGTTTCGACATCTTATTTATTATTATGAAATTGCCGTCAAAATAAATTAGATATAACTCGCAGTATTTTTGAATAAACTGTTCTAGTTTTTGACGTTTCCGGATAGAATATGTAGGCATCAGCTAGTAGGCTTCCTTACGGACTCCATCTACTTGCATGAAATATAAATAATTGAGGTGAATTGAACATCTTAAGTGCACTTAGTGAGGAGAGTTTTTAGATGACTTGTAAGTATAAGGAATGATAAGTGATTATAACTGATAAATGTTGAGAGGAAATCCATGGTTTTATCAACAAGATTGCCTACAAAGAGATATCTTACGTTGAAAGAAATAATTTATTGTAATTATTGACATTGTACGATTTTTTTATATTTACAAAGTCAAAAGTATCTCGAATAAAATTGTTTCCCATTTTTATTTGTACTTATTGTAGAAACGATTTTAGTTTTCTCGCCAATATGTGCTTTGGAGTGTTGATAATTGAAACGATATATCTTAGGTGCGATTATGTGCTCGTTCAAACTACTTTGTGTACTTTCGGCATGCCACACTTTCTGGCCACACGTGTGCTTGTTTGAGGCATCGTATAATGTTAAGTATTGATATTATTAGTATTGGCATGACTTCAATTTGTGCTCGTCATCACGCATATTGCTCATTTGATTAATATAAACAATTTTATTCGCTAGAGCGATATCTGAGCCTTTGTCTGGCTTATTATTATAATTTCGTTTTTGTGTCGCTATTATTTTAGTCCATATATGTGCTCGCTCTTTATAAAATTTTATCGCCTATGTCTCACATTAAAATGTTCATAGGTACCAAATAATTCAGCTTTAAATATTTGGCTCAACTATGCAGCATAATATTTTAATCATTGTTAAAATTAAAAAAAATAAATAACATGAAGTCAATCTATCTCTAAGTCTGATTTAATCTGCGTTGCACGAACTGTAAATAGACCTTAAGTTTTATTTAGTTATTACTAATTTAATAAATAATTAAAGTTTAAAAAATCGGATTTCAACACTCATTAATTACGATAGTCAGTGTCTCACCTAGTAGTGCTTTCAGTACCAGGATCTTACGTATTACTACATATATTAATTACAAAATAAAATATTATATCTATCTATGACAAGCGATCCGTCAAGGTCCCTGATTTTTATTTTTCCGCACTAATTAAATTGATCATTTCCATTGTTGTTTCATTAGCTTAATTTTGGAAAACGTTGTACGAATTGTCTGTTGTACAATTTTTGATTCTCATTCGCAGTAATAAAATGAATGTTTTTCAAACCACAAATTGTGGTCTACGAATGAAAAAAATGAAATACCAATAAGTAATTCGTACATAATTAAATTTATTCTTTCAATTAATTCTGGAAAAATAACGCATACCCATAGCGATTATATTTCAAATTCCACATAACTGTGGAAAATGTAATCTGAGCAGAAAAAATGAAATATTAATAATGAACCTATTATATCGCTGATTATATGCAACGCAGCAAAACGTTCGTCATTAGTGAATTTTATCCAGATTTGCACACATAAACGAAACTTAGGTTTGGACAAATTAGAATCCTTGTTATACTAAATGAACACTCGGCAAATCTTGAATTTTTGAAATAAAGTTGAACCGTCCATGATAAATAGTTGCAAATAACAAATAATTCAACCATATAATTAAACGAACATTTGATGAGTTCCCAATAAGGACGAAACCGGTCTACTGGATGAATTGCCTTTTCTACACTATACAATTCTTAGTTTATACTGACATATGTAAGTAATTAATGGGTCAGGTGTTTATATCAAGACCGCAACCTTGATTATAATAATTCAACCATATGTCTTCTTTTTGTGAACGTCTGACATCATTTTGCTCAAAATAAAAAAAGTAAAGCTTTTCAATATATAAGTCATGATGAAAGTCCTTTTTTATTAACGCTGTCATTTAAAGCAAAATTCGTATCGAACAGTATTTGGACCATTCAAAATTTAGAACAAGACAGCACTTGCTATTAATTTTATGATAATTATTTCATTATATTGTAGTAAATTTGTTTCAACCGATATTTGTATAAATAATTGAACCATGTATTCCGCGTAGTGTGTAAAAGTACAGTCTCACATTTCAAGGTAGTTGTGAGATAGAAGTTAAGAAAAATCACTTTGATCGAATCATAAATTAGACACAAAGTAATGCTTATAAATTTTTTCACAAATGTTTTAGCTACTAAATAAACGTTATCACCTTCATAATATATTTTAGGAGTTTTAATTAAATTTTATAGTTTTCGTCCAACTCTTTAAAAACGATTACATCGAGCACAGGCAATACGTTGATAAACACTTTAAAATGCGCATACTAAGAGAACAATGCTATAATCTAAAAATAAAAACAAGAATAATTATTCAGCATTTAATAGAATAATTAACAAAATGAAGTTAGTTTATGATTCAATTTAACGAATAAATTGAATCTACATATTTTATATCCAAATGTAAAAAATATGACTATAGTTTAAATGTTTAGAAAATTTAGCAACCTGTACATAATAATTTCTGGCATGTACTAACCAATGTTATGGACTATAAAGAAATAAATCTTCAAAACATTAGAACCGAACAGTTTGAATAATAAGATCCACAAATGGTGATATTTCGGCTCATTTGTCGAAATAAATATTAAAATAAGTTAGTTGTTATGGTAAGTGACAAACCTGTCGAGTTTCGAATGCTCCAACTGCGCAGTAAATTGCAAACAAAACCATTACAGCAATCCTACGGTGATTCTTTATCACAGGGAATTCATCACTTAGACCAGTTATAATTGCTTCAGTACCTCCAAACTAAAACATGGGAATTATAAATACAGCAGTCGATAACTTAACTGATTATTAAAAAAAACATTTTAGAATTCAAAAGGTTGAATTAATTCTTTATATAAAAAAGAAGTCGTTACTTTTAAAATCAAATAACAGAAACAGATACGTGAATATACTAAAGAAATACATGAATAAGTAAATAATATGTGCCATAGCAAAAATGGAAGTACAAAAGCAATGGCATAACATTTCTCCACATCTAAGAATCTTGATCTTCATGTAGGCGTTTTCTAACTAGATATAATATTAATTTTTAATAAACTCTTGTAATATGAATGAAGAAGTCCTTTGTAACCTTGAATATTTAATCGTAAAACCAAAAACGTTTGTACAACAGTTACGAAATATTTATATTTTCCATTTGGAAGTTTCAATTTTAATGATACATATAAAATAGGAATATGCAGTTCATTAGGCAACATTGTTAATGTACTTTTAGGATATCTTCTCCGCGCATTGTAAATGGTGTTTTTCTGTAGAGTCTCTTAAAGTTGGCACAGTATTTGCGTGTCGCAGAGACAATATGCCTCTTTACACCCAGCCAAATTACGAACCCGCTGCTTCACACTAGAAATGGAATATTTGTTTTTGTCCAATTGCTACAACGAGTTTATTATTTCCAATTATTTATCGTTTGTTTGTTAGCTCGTATTAAGCGCGCACCTTCCGTAAAACAAATAAAATTCATATTGCGTGATTTAATATTACATCCTGCAACTAATTTCATCCTTCTCACATTCCGTTAATAACTCTTCAATGAATTATTACTCTTCTCCGATGAAATTATCTTCTATGCATATCCGCTCTAAATAGGTCCACTAGTGCGTTCTCTGCCTCAAAGTTTGCAACGCACGGTCTTAAATCCTGGTCACAGACATTGACCTTAAGAATTACTTAGAATAAATGGGATTTAGTTTTGTGTCTAAAAAACGAAAATTTAAATTTTTATATTTAACTATTGAAATTTGAATTAATTTAAATAATTAAAAATGATTAATTATGAATTGTATTAACTTACAGAACTGTCTAATCCGAGCGTTATCAACATAAGAAAAAATAAAGCTGACCACAGTTGGGGAAGCGGGAATGTTGCCAATGCTTCAGGATAAGTCGTGAATACAAGACCAGGATCTAATTTGTATAAAGTTAAATGTCAAAAATACGCAATATTTTATGTAAATATATTTGAATCATTTGAAAATTTATCACTGATAAATTTAACAATGATTAAATATGTGGTGTTTAACTTCTACTATAACTATTCAAAACGACATACGTGTTCTTCAATTCAATTAATATATTATTTAATTAATTAAAAAGTGAAAAGTTCGTTAAAATTCCCCGATGATAGTTTCTACAAATTTATAGTTTTATTTCCGGCCGGTTTTGGGGTTCTATATACTATGTAATCTCAATTGTTATCAGTTCCATCTTGTTCCTGCTGTTGAATAGTAAATTTTTTTACGTGTTTTCATAAAAAGTCAATGCTTATTGTCGATTTTCTAAAATCTAATTATTTGAAATGCTAGAAATTCTTTACGCACTAATTAACTGAAAGCAGCATTTAAGAACGTCGTTTCTGAAAACTAACAATTGAGAAGATAAATAGTTAAAACAAAATTATACTATATAATAAAACGAAAATTGGTTACGGAGGCGGTGATACCAACTACATATGTCAAGCTGGCGATTTTGATACAAACATCAGTCCCATTATATACAAAAAAATTTTAAAATAAACCTAACATTGTATAGTGTCTAATAATAAATTCATCCAATAGACAGGTTCCGTTATAGCTGATCAAAGTAATGGCTCAGTGGTTAGAGAAACGGTCTACGAAGCAGACGAGCCAAGATTCGAGTTCTGTGCCCGGCAAATTTAGGAAAGTATTTGAAAAGCTCTCAATAGGGACGAAATTGGTCTACTGGAGGATTTGCGCTTACTTGATTCAACCATGCATTGTATTTACTGACAAATGAAAGTTTTTAATTGAACTGGTGTTAACATGAAGATCAAAACATTGATCTAAATAATAAATATATTATTTCTCATTACGCAATCAAATTTGTATAGTTAGCAAGTGCATAGTTTTGCGCTTTTATTGTGCTTTGTCACTAGTATTCGCACCTGCATGCCTTGTAATACCTTTCTGCCAAATAAAACAATAAAAATTCATCTATAAAATTATGAAAGGTGGTTCAATCTAAGTAAACCCTGGCTTAATACTGTGTGATCTATTCATTGAAAAGCAAATCCCTGTTGATGATTTGGTTAAACAATTGTGCGGAATTTTCCAAACAAGACCAATTATAGGCAACAGAATTGGACTATGCATTCTACCACACAATGTGCCGTCCACCCATTTAAGTACATAACATAGAAATTTTCTTGATTCCTTTAGAATTCCACGCATTGACGGCAATGGCATGTGTTGTGAATCACACTCTCGAAGCTCCATTTATGGATTCACCATCTCGATTTTTAAAAAAAGCAATTATCTTACACCAAAATTGTGTGAAATGTGGTATTCTCTATCAAAACTTATTTATCTATATTTACTGTAAACTTTCCAAATCATAGCATGCGTAGACTAGAAGAAATATTAGCCCCACAAATACGTACACACATACTTATATATATATATATATATATATATATATATATATATATATATATATATATATTCATGGAAGTGTGCTAATGTGCATGTGGATGATTATTTATTCAAAATCTCATGTTGAATCTAAAACAAGTCCCTCCATTTAATGTTTAAATTACATATAACTAGGTAAGTTTAAAATGAGAATACCACATTTGCCATATGTTGGCTGTGGAACTGTATTATGTGAATAAAAATTTCTGATGATGAAATTAGAAACGAAGCTTCACAATGTTAATTCACTAATAAATAGACGACTTCAGTTCTTTGTGGATATCCCATGTAAATTCGATGCATTCAGAGCGGCGGTATCCAGTGGATCAAGGTTACGGTCGCATCGTGCTCCTGGAAGCAAGTACGGCTCAAGGAATTGTTGGTTTGTGATCATGTCAGCTACACATTGTACATCCAAATGTAAAGATAGAACTCAGCAATTCTACAATCCATACCTAAGACTGGTTGGCTTTTTAGATAATATGAGTTAAATAAAGCAATCTACTGAAAATTGTCAATGGCTGAAGGTAGTTTTACTGTTTTATTCGACGACTGGTTAAATTCAATGTGATTGGTATTTACTTCAAGTTCGCAAACTTGATTTAAAGAATAATGTCAGTTTTAATATGACCAGAAGGATTAACCAAACAAGACATGGACAAAAAGTATAATCTCGTGCAAATTCGTTTTGTGCTTTCTGGCGACTAATAAGAAGAAGCCGGTATTACGCCCTTTACCCACTATATATTTTGGCGAGGAATTTAGAAAATAGGACGTTGCAATCTCCTCTACGAATGTGTAAACCTGCAATAGTAGAGCTAACTTCATTTAAAGTCTTCAACAATGCGACTTCAAAGCCAACGCAATACATAGCATATATAAACCATGTCTGTAAATGGAATCAACATTATGCTATTGTGTCAGTAATGGATACGAACATTATTGTACCGGAAAGGTATTTGGTAACAACACAATGGAATTCTCTTTATGCTAAAATTCACCAAAATTGAGAATTATAACTATCTATGAACGCCGGTTACTGCAGCATTTATTAATATCAGTAATCACATTTCGCGACAATCATAATATCATTCAATAAGATAATAATACTTATAAAAATAATAATAATTATAATATAATATATCAGATAGATACTGTGTGCAAGTATGTATTAGGTGTTGCGAACCTAGTAACAAATTACTTCAGTTGTGACCAGAAGGATAAACCAAAGACAGCATGAACGGAAAGTATAATCTCATGCACATTCGTTTCGTGCTTACTGGCGACTCATCAGTAGGAGCCGGTATTACGTCCTTAACCACTATATATTTGGTCAAAGAATGTGGAATAACAGACGGTACAACTAGGAGATTGTACTGTCCTATTATTCCACATTCTTTGACCAAATATATAGTGGCTAGGAGATTGTACCGTCCTATTATTCCACATTCTTTGACAAAATATATAGTGGTTAGGAGATTGTACCTTCCTATTATTCAACATCTTTGACCAAATATATAGTGGTTAAAGGCGTAATACCGGCTCCTACTGATGAGTCGCCTAAGCACTGAAACGAATGTGCATGAGATTATACTTTCCGTTCATGCTGCTTTAGTTTATCCTTCTGGTCACAACTGAACTAATTTGTTACTAGGTTCGCAACACCTAATACATACTTGCATATATATTAGTTCTTCGCAACAAACAGTATTTAACTGTAAGATACTGTGTGTGTCGGAGAACTAACATATATGCAAGTATGTATTAGGTGTTGCGAACCTAGTAACAAATTAGTTCAGTTGTGACCAGAAGGATAAACCAAAGGCAGCATAAACGGAAAGTATAATCTCATGCACATTCGTTTCGTGCTTACTGGCGACTCATCAGTAGGAGCCGGTATTACGCCCTTTAACCACTATATATTTGGGTGAAGAATGTGGGAAAATAAGACAAAATCTTCTTTACTAATGTATAAACCTGCATTAGTAAAGCTTACTTTGTATAAAGTCTTCAACAATACGACTTCAAAGCCAACTCATTATATATAACATATATCATGTCTGATTGATGTCATGATTACCACGAAATGTGATAATTAATATCAATCAAAGCCTGGGTGTATGGATGTGTTTTAATAACGGGTGTTCAGAATTTGTTGTAATTCTCAATTTCGGTGAAATCCATTGTGGATGTATAATGTACCTTGTGGGTTCCAAAATTTTGGTTCTCTATACCAACCAGTACCATTATTCAGTTAGAAATGTAGCAAAGCATGACAACATTCATTTAGACGAATTAACAAGTTTCGACATCAATAATTTATTATTAAAGCACAAAAGGAAATTTAATAATGAAGAAAAGATTATAATATGACGCATTGGAAATTATATCTCAAACTTTTAGCTTATGGCGTCTTAGGAATGTTGTTCTTGTTTAGGATAAATGTTTCTTTTTTTCTTGCTATCCAGACGACAACTATTTGAAGAAATTGTAATAAATATATATAATGCTAGACGAGTTTCATTCGATCTTTTTAATAGTTCATGTGATAACATGGTTTTAAATGTATTTCACTCTTTTAAATTTGGCTCCAGTGCTGATCATAGGAATTGGAACGATGGTAGCGTCCGAGGTGCGTGCGATTAGCTAGAATTTAATGCGGTTCCCAACTAGGCAATGGACAGTTGGATAATCCGATGACAAAAATAGTTGCCGAATTTGAAAATAATTTTTATTAAGTGATGCAGAGATATTTTAACATATATTCTGAATTCGGTAGGAACTGATGCAGTATGCCAAAAATTTAGTTTAAAAATATTGCACCTCAATTTGTGACTTGTGTAATAAGTTGCGTGATTTGAATTTGTATTGCTTTATAAGGTTATTGCAATTGTCAACGCCTATTGAACCACCACAATTTGCTCCAGCACAGTAAAGCCGACTCGATACTGCAGTCTGAATACTCTACTTCAAGTCCATTCTCTATAAGCGATGGTACGATTAACCGAATCGGGCAAAAATGACTGACCATCTTCCATGCCGACAACGTGTCAAATAAGTATGGGATTTGATAATAGGTTTAAGAGACCGAAATCGTCAAGATAAATTTGGCTCAGTTAGCGTCACTGTACAACTATTAAAAAAAAGATTTATCGAAATATTTATTATCTTGTCATTTAGGCTACAAATTCACATATAAGGACATAAAAATTTTTGTCAAAGCGATTCTGTTTCTATTCAACTCTCAGGTACTAAATAAATAAAATTTCACAGACTATATACCTATGGTCAGACGTATAACTAGAGAACAAACTAACGGTTCGTAACGTGTATACGTTAGGTCAGTAGTTTAACAGATAGGTAGAGCTTATCAGTTTTTGAACCCTAATATTATTAAACGAAAAGACTATCAAAATTAGCATCATTATCGGTGAATGGTCTAGAAAAGCATACAGGTATACATATATACCAATGCTAAATAGAAAATTAAAGTAGGAAATAATAATTGCAGCAGACGTTGTATAAGTCAAGCAGAATGATTACATAACATTGATTAACTAGTCTGTCAAAATACAGGTGGGCTTATGGAGTAACATATATCCTGATTAAGCTATGCAGTCAACACTTTTAGTTGCAATTTTATAAAAAAATTTCTTTTAACGTATTAAACAATAATTTTTATTAGACATACCTTCAGACACGACATTTCGAATGTCTTCACCTCTTTTGTGCGCCATGTAGCCAAGAACGGAGAACACAGCAAAACCGGACACAAAACTAGTCAAACTATTTACTACAGATGTAATGAGAGCATCTCTACAAATTGAGGAAAAAATATTGTCAATCTTTGGGTTTTGTCAGTTTTGATATAATATTGTTTATTGCTAATATTCAATATTCATTTAAAAAAATTATGTTTACATAAAAAGCGGATTTGTTATTGTCAGTTATAGCAGATTATTCTTTGTTCTAAGATTAATCTATCAGTAGAAGCCAGTAATACAACGCAGGACCACTATACAATTAGTGAGGTATTATATGATAGGTGTACAATGCAGCCTTTCGTATGTCTACGTCCTAAATTAATAAAATATACAATTTAATATAAGTTCATTCAGGACATAGCTCAACGAAATACTTACGAGAGCTGGAGGAAAATCAAAAATAACCATTGGTTTTCCAGTAAAAACTCTACTAAATTCCACAGAATAATATGGTGTGTGTGTGGGTGTGGAAAGCCCAAGGAACTGGTGATAACTAAGCATGATATTGGAGATCATCAAGATCATACTACCATGGAATAGATCTACAGGGTCTCCGGACTAGAGAGACGGACAAAACGTTCACATAGATACGTAAATTACTAATTCAGACGACAAAATTTGCCAACAGATTACCGCAAAGGAGAGCGTGCAATCACTATTTTCTGTAAATTAATATACTTGAACATCAGTTCACGATTTTTTACCTATATATTATGCTATTGGTGGTGAGAGTACCACTGGGTTATATTTAGTTCGTCTGATGTCGTAAATATTTCTGATGCCTTTGTCCATATCCTTTATTTGCCCTAATCGAACGGACACTATGCATTTTGAAAAGTGGCATTGAATTTATTTATTATGGAATGATTTATGTAAACAATTGTTGTTAATTTAACCTGAAAATTGCGTAGAATTGTAAAGGCGTATCCTCAGTTAGATCTTTATTTTAGTTATAGGACACGCATCAATTATTTGTCAGAACTGCCGCGACAGGGATACAAACCGGCATATATTTCGTTCAGAGAAATGCAACGTATCCAATACACCACCAAAACTGTGCACAGTATGCAATTTTTGTCGAAAACGATGCTAAAATGCTTCACATGTAGGCAAGACTGAGCAATAAGCATGTTTTGGTAAACAATTTAAAATTTCAAGTTGTGTGCGGCTTAGTAGCGCACTGAACAGGTTGCGTAACTACAATGAGTTTGTGCCCTTATTTAATCCCAATTGCGGAAATTCTAGCAATGGCTCAGTGGTTAGAGCACCAGATTCTGAAGCAGACGTGCCCAGGTTCGAGTCCTGTCCGCGGCAAATTCTGGCCAGTAAATGATGAGTTCCCAATAAGGACGAAACCGGTCTACTGGACGAATTGCCTTTTCTACACTATCCAATTCTTAGTTTATACTGACATATGTAAGTAATTAATGGGTCAGGTGTTTATATCAAGACCGCAACCTTGATTATAATAATTCTTGCAATTACTTGATGAGTGCTAATAAAATTGAATCCAGGCTACTTGATGAGTTGCCTATATCCGACTTAAGATAGTTAAAGTTATCCTTCATCCGGCAACCACACGTTTTATTAAGATACCTTTGTTCATTTATTAAAAGCAAAAAGATAAATTTTGAATAATAAATGAACATTTTTAAATTGAATAAGTTATAAGATTTAGACATTCAAGCATTTTTGAGGCTTTGTTACTCATTTAGTTTAGTCAATTAAAGACATATAGTTTCACCAGAAATAATGGGACCTGGGCTTAATTCATCACTCGTACTAAAGTATGAACAACCAATTAACTCGGAGGTAATTTAAAGGATACAAAGCTGATTCAGGAAGAAATAAAATTGTTGAAATTTATTTATCACCCGTGCAATTATTACTCAGATTATATGCCAAATTTCCTTAGCACACTTTGACAAATCCTGCGGAACATCGACTCCAGTTATGAATTTATGTTTCACTGCACTATATATCTCTTAATTAAAATTAAAATAATCATTTTTTTGAAATATATAATTTCATATTCATTTGCGCCAATGTGCACTCAATATTTTTTGTTACTAGCATTTATGCATATAATTATTGTTCAATTCGATATAAGGGAACCTGTTCGCACATGTGCATATTTAAATGTCAACAAAAACCATTGAAATTGGACGTGTAAGGTTGGCACTAACTTTCATGCTCTATTTTTTCATATCAAGTTTGTGAGTTTGAGATAAATAAAAAAACCATTGTATTCAATCATTCGCACAACATATTAAACCTTCCGCCATATAAACATGCTGATGCGCTTGGATCTTTCACGATCAATTTCAACGCACGACCGCAATCTGACTGGCTACAATCAGCCGCAATGCATATTTAGGGATCACAGAATAAGACATGCGTCTCTGATATCTAGTCATCTCGCATACGTTTTACTTGACCGGAAATTTCCGCTGCATGAATTCTATACTGTCACGAACATCAATTTTCTGAAGCTGTCCTCACATGTCTATAAGGTATACAATTTAACAACCATTATTTGCATTTTAAGTATGTATTAGGTGTTGCAAACCTAGTAACACACTAATTCAGTTTTGACCAGAAGGTAAACCAAAGGCAGCATGAACGGAAACTATAATCTCATGCACATTCGTTTCGTGCTTACTGGCGACTCATCAGTAGGAGCCGGTATTACGCCCTTTAACCACTATATATTTGGTAGAAGAATGTGGAATAATAGAACGGTACAATCTCCTAGACGAATGTGTAAACCTGTAATAGTGAAGCTAACATAATCTAAAGTCAACGACAATACGACTTCAATGCTAACTCACACTATATAATATATATACCGAGTCTGTAAAGGATACTAACACCATGGCTATTGTGTTAGTAACTGATACCTTTTTTGAAATCGATGAGTACCGGATACTAATACTATGGTTTCCGAGTCGGTACATGATACCAACCTGATGGATATCAATTTATGCTAAAGTTCACCCAAATTGAGAATTACAACAATTTCTGAACACCTGTTACTCCAGTAAATCCATACACTCTGGCCTTGATCGATATCAGCTATCACATTTCGCGGTAAGCATGACATCATTCAATTCAATATATTACAGTTAAATGTGATAGCAATCAAAACAAGTACAATGAGTGTTCAGAAACAATCGTAATTCGGAGTGTTTATAAATCCATCAGGTGTATCGCTCAGCTATGAATGTTAATACCATGTAACTTTCGGTACAATAATGTTGTTATCAGTTACTAACACAGTACCCTTAGTGTATCCTTGAACTCATTATACTATATAGTGAGGATGCTTAATCACATTATCTTGAGCAAACGTTAACTTCGCAACCACGAGTTACGTCTAAACCCCAAATCTGTGTCCGCATTCTTCGCAATAGTGATTAAAGCGTAACTCGCTTCCCTTTGATGGTCGCCAGCTCTTACAATGAAGGCTCCATACGTGTGGTTATCCTTCTGGTCACAACTGAACTAATTTGTTACGAGGTTCGCAACACCTAATAGATACTTGCATATATTTTAGTTCTTCGCAACAAACAGTATTTAACTGTAATACATTGTTTACATTGCTTATGTTTATTTAAATCCAATTTGCGAGCTGGATATAAACGCCAGACCCAGTGTATCTATCAAGTCGTAGAGCATCGCGAATCTTCCTTTAATCACACCTAATCAAGCGCTTTGAATTTCCGTGATCATTATCAGAGTAAAGCAAAATTTACCTAGCGAGAATAGACTAGGATTGGTGCTTACATCAAACACGCAAACTTGATTTAAAGAATTTCTTTCGTCAACTGGGAAATCCACTATTGTTTTATTATATAAATTATGAAACCTGATAAAGTTTCCTTAAATCTAATTTGCGAGCGTAATATAAACGCCAGTCCCAGTGTATTTATCAAGACGTACAACATCGCGAAACTACCTTTGATCACACCGTGATCATTATCAGAGCAAAGCGAAAATTTATCTATTTAGGATAGAATAAGGTTAGTGCTTATACCAAAAAAACAAACTTGATTTATAAATGGCTTTCATCAACTGTTAAATCTATTATTGGTTAATTATATAACTTAGGTAAATCTGAAGAGAGCTTCAAAAAGTAAATTTATTTGACTGTAGAAATCGTTAAGCCTAAATATCCAGTCAAGTATAACTTGTGCAATATTACTAACGGTGGGAACTACATATCTAATTTTTTGTTCATTATATATATATTACGATTGGATCCGTGATTATCAGTTTGCCGTTGTAAACTGATGATGATTATGGATGTCGAAACGTGTGCAAAACTGTCACTAATGGTAGATTTGCTATGGTGTGCGACTGGTTAGAGACGACGGGATTAATGTTTATCTCAAACGGGCAAACCTAGTTTACACAATTTGATCCCTACCGGCCAAATTAATTATTGACGTCATGTGCTATAACTTTGCTTAAAAGTTTAATTAACTTATATTTGATTGTAATTTTTTCAACTGTTCCTGCATTAACAAATAGTGTAAACACAAAATACAGCTTTACTTTAGTTTAAACACACTGGTTATAAAAATATAGGGAAATTAACAGGCAAACAACTGAACGCTCCACTTATGGAATTAAGTTCATAAAAAACCTATTGACCTAAAAGCATGCGAAACCAAAATGGAATAACAAAAGACAACAAACGCAGCCATTATTGGTAATGATTAATAAATATATATCGATTCTAGATATGGAAAGCTGTGTGATAATTAAGAAAATGTTTATTCAGAATTAGTAAGCAATTGTAATTGCAAGAGTAATAGTACAAATAACGCTGAAAATCTAGCAAAATCGAATACTCAGTGTGATTTGATAGAAGACGACAGACATGAAAATCTTAAATTTAAAATTATTTAAAATAAATTGTGTTAAACCAACGAATGGTCTCGGAAGTAATGGTGCAATACAACTAATTAGTAAGACGTCCAAGACGGCAAAAATGAAGTACTAACTTTCGGTGTAGTAAGATATATGTATGAGCAACTTTCATCTAAACTAAAAGTACAAAATTTAATTTATGAAACAATTTTCTGTTAATAGATAGCATATTTTTTCGCAAGTATAGAGTTAAGTTGGGCAATTTGAAACAGACAAATGTTAACACCATTAGTGAGATGAACATCTAAGCAGTCAAATTCAAATTCTAACCTGTACACATTGTTATTGAAGTCATTGTATGAAGCGTATGCAAGCAGAACACCAAAGCCTGGGCCAAGAGAGAAAAACACCTGTGTGGCCGCATCTACCCAGGGTTCGGCAGAGCTCAATTTTGTCATATTTGGACTAATGTAGAAGAACACACCAGCTCGTGCGCCTTCTAAGGTAGCCCCACGTATTAGCAGAATAAATAGCACAACATACGGAAATATAGCCGTGAACCAGACAACCTTTAATTATTGAACAAGAAAGATATTTGAAATTTTGGTTTACGTAAACCGTATAGTTAACGAGTAAATGTTGTAAGAAACGAAACATTAAATTTATAAATAGCCACATCTGAAAACGAAAACTTTGGCTGTTTTTGGCATCAAGTTGCGAATATAATCGGTGGCAAAATGTCGATCAACAAAATCCTTTTTGAGTTAAACTTTAACATAACTTGAAATCCACTGTGTTGGTATCAAGTACCGACCCAGCAACCATAATGTTGGTACCATGTTTTATTTCGGTACCATAATGTTGATATCGGACACTGACACAATAGCTATAGTGTTAATAACTTTATATATATATATATATATATATATATATATATTCATATATATATATATATATTTATATATAAATAATATTGTAAGTTGGCTTTGAAATTGTATTGTCGAATACTTTATACCAAGTTAGCTTAACTACCGTAGGATAACACATTTGTATAGGCGATTTGCCGTCTAATTGTGCAACATGTTTTACCCAAATATAGAGTGGGTATTGGGAGTAATGCCGGCTGCCACTGATGAGTCGCCAGTAAGCACGAAACTAATGTGCACATAAGATCAATTTTGGTTTAAGCAATTTATATTTCATAACTTAGAAGCAGTTGTGAAAGATTTTTTTAGCGTCACTGAGTAACCGCAGATATTTTAAATTATCTTTGACTTGTAGATTAACGCAAAAAAATAAGGGAATTTTAAAATAAACGTAAGAATTTTTGCCTCTCGTCAACTTCGCTAGAAGAGCCGTCATTAAGTGCCACAAAACCTTATAATTGCTCATAAAGGTGGAATCAAGGTTTAATACTGGATTCTTATAAATACATACTATTTTCGTACATTTTTATTACTATATTTTTTCACGCGGAATATTTATATTGTGTAGGTCCAAAAAGGCTGTGATGTCACTAGGTATTCTATGCTTATTACTTGTATGCATGTGCTATTCCGCCAAAACTACTAAAGATTACGCGCATTACTTCACTTTTTGAGCACAGTTATGTTAAGTAGAGCTGAAGTTTATCATTTAAATATTTTTTAAAGAGGTAAAATATCCGCGCGCAAACTCAGATTTATGTTATGTAAGGTTTATTAGAGACGAAGGCAACTTATTCTCCTGAGAGTGCTTTTTCTAACATTTACTAAGTAAGTGCAAATGCTTGTAGAAAAATATGTTGCATTAAATGCTGACTTCCGATTAATTGGGCATTTTTTGAGTAAATTCAGGAAATGATATACGGTGCATTTTTGTAAAATAGCAATTAAGATTTGCCACTGATTAAGATAAATCCAACCACATAAAATGAGAAGTTTATTTTTTGCATAAACCGGGCTTAGCTTTTAGCCGAGCAGTAGTGCATGTTGCATTTATGATTAAACATAAATGCACTTTATAGGGCTTGCTTCAAAACTGGCAATGACCTCGACAAAGTGGTAAAAATAAAAGCCAGAAATTATTGGATTAAGAAAAAAAGTAATGCACAGCAATTGTATTAAATATGATATTAGAAACAGTAATACAGTTAATTAATTAATTGCGTTGCTTGTTTTAAGCA
Source organism: Eudiplozoon nipponicum (assembly GCA_029291075.1). Taxonomy (NCBI): domain Eukaryota; kingdom Metazoa; phylum Platyhelminthes; class Monogenea; order Mazocraeidea; family Diplozoidae; genus Eudiplozoon; species Eudiplozoon nipponicum. Next base: position 39,152 of record JAQBSW010000874.1, on the reverse strand, counting down.
GGCCCTCCGTTCGATTCTTATCATGAAATCCGTTTTAAATATTGTTTAATACGTTTCAAAGACCCCCACCGCATCCGATTTCGAATTCTACTAAACATATAATGCAAATAATTTTATTGCGTATTTGTTTCCATAGTTGGACATCTTAATATTTTTATTTATGAAATTTTTATAAGTCAAATTAAAATTGAAATTTTAATAAAACTATTACAAAGCTTAAAAGTTTTGCGGTTAAATATAACGAAATTATATATATAATGTCCATTGCCTTTCAATATTACACAGTATATTTCTAATTAGGAAGAATAAAAACATTAATAACAAAGTGTGTAAAGGCCATTTATTTCATGAATACTAATCATTTCTCTACAGTCATTCATTTATATACATTCTGGGTTTTTCAATTGATTATGCTAGTGGTAACAAATCTGACTGTTCACTATTAATGGGCAATGCTTCACGCAATTTGATGCCATGACCATGGGTAATCAGTTGAAGATTCTATCAGTTAATGGTTACATATTCAGTCTGAAAACAGCAACAATAAAACCACTTGTTTCAAAACTAATGCAATTTATATATATATATATATATATATATATATATATATATATATATATATATATATATATATATATAAACACATTAATAACAAAGTGGATAAAGGCCATTTATTTCGTGAATAATAATCATCTTTCTACAATCATTCAGTTGTACACAAATTCTGGGTTTTTAATTGATTATGCTAGTGGTAACAAATCTGACTCCTTTTACTTCTGCTTTTTTGTTTTGGCTGGTTGGTAAGTGTGTATCCGTTTGTGTTTGTGTGTGTGCCTGTTTGCATGTAAATGTCATTCTCGCAGTTTTGCAAAGTGATGTCTGAGATCTGGTCATTATTGTTTTGATGGATTGAGAATTAACCAATTGTGCACATCGTTCACTGTTACACATATGAGTGCTATTTTTCGCAGTGTAGTTTATCGTCTCACCTTGTTGCGAAAATTTTTGTTCTGCACATTGTAACAGCGCCATTGTGGATTGTAGTGTTAAACGCTCATATTGTTTGGAAACTTCTGTCACTGTATGCGCCTCTGTTATTTCCCTTTCAGTTTGTTACCAATCCGGTTGAATGTTTGTTGATTCTAATCGAGGGCCTGTTTGGTCCGGCCTGGATACTAGCAAATTGTTGTTGAATTTTGTTATTCTTGGCCTGTCGATTAAAATATCATGGTGATGAAAATTTTGAATATTAAGGTCAGGTGCTTGTTGTTTTATATAAATGGCTTCATGAATAAATAATAATTTTTTAGATTTTACTTTATGTAGGATTATGAAATTGGTCGAATTAAATAGATGCCCCGATGACAATATATGATCGGAAATAGATGATTTTCCTGACGGTGCCAAGCAGTTGTTAATAAATTTCTTTGGCAAATGTTGCTGGATTTTGTTTATCAATTGCTTTTTCGTACGTCCGATACATGTGCTACCGCACAAACATGATAATTTGTAGACTTTGAATGATTTAGAAAGAATTGGAAATTGATATTTGGCATCCAACCTCATGATTCTCTATGTACATTTGAAGGGATATACTACCGCCAGATCAATGGTGTAGTTATGGGAAGTTGAATTGCACCCCTCCTGGCAGATGTATACATGTATCATCTTGAAAAAAACGAGCCTAAAATGTAGAATTGACCAGTGCTCACTTTACAAAAGGTATGTAGATGATATCTTGTTGTTCATTTCGGAAGAAGCAGACCCTTCCGAATCCTCAAACAAACAAATGGAGCCGATCCAGACATCAAATTCACTCTCGAGGTAAAGAAAGACGACAGTTTTCCCTTTCTTGACATCAAACTCACTCCAGAAGAAAACGGGGATATGACATTGATCATATATAGAAAATCCACTTTCACCGGACAATGCATTCACTACAACAGCAGTGTGCCAAAATCCCACAAAAGAAACTTAGTAAACAACCTAGCAAACAGAATCAGGAAGATGTGCTCTGAGCACAAGATTGAGGAAGAACTGGGCTACCTCAGGTAAATTTTGCTAATGAACAACTACCCAGATCGATTCATTAATATCAACATCAGACCACGGCAGATTCGAACTAGAGAGGATACAGTCAAGCAGGTTTTCCTAAACTTACCATTTAGAGGCGACGTACTAGCATCAATAATTGCACGGCGGCTGAATAGAATAACTAAGGAGAACTTTCCCAGAGTTAAAGTAACTATCTCATTTAATACACGGAGAATCATGAGGTTGGATGCCAAAGATCAATTGCCAATCCTCTCCAAATCATTCATAGTCTACAAATTGTCATGTATGTGCGGTAGCACATGTATCGAACGTACGAAGGAGCAATTGATAAACAGAATCCAGTAACATTTGCTACAGAAATTGTTTAACAAAGGCTTGGCACCGTCAGGAAAATCGGCTATTTCCGATCATATATTGGCAACGGGGCACCCATTTAATTCGACAAATTTCACAATTCTACATAAAGCAAAATCAACAAAATTATTATTTATTTATGAAGCCCTTTATATAAAACAACAGGCAACTGACCTTAATATTCAAAAGTTTCATCAACATGATATTCTAATCGACTGGCCAAGAATAACAAAATTCAACAACAATCTACTAGTATCCAGTCAAGACCAAACAGGCGAGTCAGATTTGTTACCTCTAATATAATTAATTGAAAACCCAGAATGTATATAAATGAATGATTGTAGAGCGATGATTAGTATTCACGAAATAAATGGGCTTTATCAACTTTGTTATTAATGTGTTCTTTCTTCCTAATTAGAAATATAAATATATATATATAATGAACACGTTTTATGCACTAAAGTAAAAATGATATTAAAGGCCTCATTTGTCGAAAATGCAAAAATAGCAAAAATAAAATTGTGGACAGGTCTTTATTTAAAGCTGAACTCTGCTCACCTACAAAAATTTCACATTAAGCTTTTCTTCACAGCATAATTTTAATGCTCCACCTGTTACGCCAACTAGATTAATAACTCAAAAATGTCGAACGAAATACAGGTCACCGACACCTATTTTCGTTTTAGAGTTATGACATTTAACACTCATTTTTATCAATAATTATAGCACATGGGGAAACTGGTAAGTTGGTCAACCAAAAAGATTTGTCACAACATTGAGATGAACAGATGATCATCGCTAGCATAGACTAAATGCATTGAATTAGGCAGAACATATAAATAAATAAGCAAGCGTATTTCAGTAAGATTATATATATATATATATATATATATATATATATATATATATATATATATATATATATATGGTACATTTATGTATTATATATGTAATATTCATAAATTCAACATTAGTCCCACAAAACGCAACAGCACAATTATGTTAAAATCATTTAATATATTTTTTTATTATTAGTTGATATAACATAAAATGTAGTAGATGTAATGTTATTTCTAAAAAAAATTCGAACAATAATTTTTCTTCACTATTTAGTTGATCAACAACGCCGGAATAATTCCATAACGAAAATTCGAAATATTAATGGAATAACTTATTTAAAAAAATATTGTTTAGAACAGATTTATCTTGATTGATTATCGGTTGCACAATTTTATATATATATATATATATATATATAATTTTTATACATATTGATATGTAATTTATTTATTTATTGATATAATGTGTGATTAAAATAAAAATAAATAATAATAATATAAAATATTCATGATTAGCTACCAATGGTCCTTCTACTTATATATATATATATATATATATATATATATATATATATATATATATATATATAAACGTGTTACGATATTATATTTATATATATATATGTATATAGGTATAATGAATTATTTTAGTCATATAAGCAAATATTCTTATGCCATTATTTCTGAGTTGATTAACTTCGTATTCTGCTTACGATTAGTTTTGAAAACCATTAGTTTGTCCATACTCTCTCTACCTTTCTCTCTTTCATCTATGACCCAAGCGTTACTATGACATTCACTCTCCTTCCATCTAGGTATCTTGCTGCACCATATTTGAACTAGTTTATTACTATGTGCGCAAAACCTCATACACCATTGTATACATTAGAGTTCCCGGCTTTAAATAAAATACAGTATTTGACAGTCAAGGTTTTTGTTTTATCAGTTTTGAATTTTGATTACCGTGAAAAGTAGCAGTACAGTTATAACAAAAAAAGGTGCGATACTTTCTCTCTCCCCTACAACATTCTGCACACGAGAGATTATGTATACCGGGTATTTGAGATAGCTGAGGTAAGGATTGGTCTGCTAATTACAAATAATTATATATTGAGTTTTGTTACTGAGACAAATTCTATGTTTAAAGCCAGTGTTGAGTCAAAAAAAGAAATATATAAAATATAAATAGAACGGATTTGGAACGAGGTTACCACATTTGCTTAAATCTGCTATTGTGAGTATTGTGATGTGAATATAAGTAGACTAATTAGCCTCAAGATGGAAGGGGGATTCACCTTCCGAATTGTCGCCAGTAAATAAAGATGTGTCCGTGAAAAGCTACTACCTGCGTACGCAAAACGCGGCATTGGAAAAAAATGAACGTACTTTACAGGCAATGTATGCCTTTTATTATGTTTTGCTTTCTAGACTACAAACTGCCCGTCTCAGTAACAACACGCCAAGGAAAGCAAATACCTTAGACTAAGGGATTAGAGCTTGCAATTAACGCAAACATGGTATAATTATTTAATTTGTATCTAGATCTTCATTTATGAATATGCATGTCATCAAAATATCGGAGGTAAGTATGGCCGTTTTCTTAATACGGGATCGTAGCTTTGGTATTTACAACTAGAACATGTGGGCATCAGCTGACAACACTGTCACAATTTGACAAAATATGTAATGGGATGCACAATTTATTGTAAAGAATAAATAAATTATGATGAATTACAATTAGCAGAACTGCTAGTGTTCGAATAACTTTAATAGAAAACGGGTATCTAAATACTATTTTCATAAATCCGTTGAAAATTTCTGATAATATTGTGAAACATTTCTCTAATTATGACAATTTAAGAATATATATATACACACACACACACACATATAAATATATATATATATATATATGTGAGTGTGTGTGTACAAATGCAGAGTAATGTAAAAGCTAGTCTACTTAAGGAAATATTAATTTACAACCGCCAAGATATACCTATTGTAATTAGCATATCCTGATGTTTTCATTCTTCATAATTTACATAAGTGACATATAAGAAGTTCTATAATGAGCGAATTTAGGTAACCAATTTGACCATTGGGTCGAACGAGATGCCATATATGCTCAACCTTAAGGAATGTCGGACCCAGAATCATTTTTTGATGAATAACTAAAAATCGCATGTGATGCAGCGTTTCGATTGCACAGTCGATCTGTTACAAGATTCCAATTATATTGTGCCCTGTTTCCAGCCGAGACGTGGCAATTGTGATAAGTACTAGATAAACGCTCCAGAAGAACAAAATCGTTCTACTTATTGAATCGCATTTGATTCTCAATGCAATTTTAAATCTATACTAAAAAACCACATATATTTATATATTAAAAAAAATTTATATATTTCTTGGATGTCCAATAAATTTTGCTGGTGGCAGCTAGTCTACTTTTCTGCTTCTCATATATTTCTTGTTAGAGATAATTTTTGAGTGCATGAGCATATATGCGCGTGTATGCATAAGTGTAGGGGTCATTATAGTTGTATCGCAGACTTATTTCTGAGATCTGGTCATTCTTGTATTGATTGATTGTATTTTAACCAACTGTTCACTTAATTGGCTGTGATGTGTACGAATATTTTTTCTCGAATATATATATATATATATATATATATATATATATATATATATATATATAAATTGGAATCACGTACTACAATATTAAAGGTTTAATAGATTAGTTCAAGGAAATAAAATGACTTTTGTTTAAATATACATTTTTTAATAGAATAAAGCATTAGACATCATATTTCAATGATGATAAAGATAAGCATTAATATGTCTGCACGTTGTCAGCTTGACATATTAAAAAAACAGTTACAACAACTGCCTAGTCTGAATGATGAAAGTAATAAAAACACAAATTGTCTGGCTTCCATTAGACAATGGAATGTTTAGCTCAATGAAATAAATTATTAATATTATTCTGTTAATCATGGTTATTTTACGTCCTACTTTGAAACTACATTTCGTCGTTACATTAAAATTCCGAATTAATATATATATATATATATATATATATATATATATATATATATATATATATATATATAATGAAAATATAATATAGTTAAATGAATGTATAATGTTAGGTTCTTATTATATCTATATAATCACATTCAACCAAAATGCTTATGTAGTTTGGAAATATGTGCAGTTTATTACCAAAAATGAAATAAAAACAGAGCACTGTATATGATACCGAAGCGTTTTCACTTCAAGTGTTAAATGATTTACTGAAGAAATAAGAATCATCAATTAATTTTGTTTTAAGTGATAATAAGATCAACAATAAAAAAAATAAAAACTATGATTCATACTAGAATCATAACTAAACATTTTTTTGCACTGGGCGTCAAAAGCCCCATGATAATGCTTTTGTTGTTGTGTCAGCAATTTTCTAGACGTCTATTAATCGTAGTTTTAACCAATTATGGACACCCAAATTTAAATAAATTTAAGCAGCGTTTTGTTCGTGTGTGGTATTATTTGAAAAGAAATGGTTACTGAAGCAGGTACATGAACAAACTTATTTGTAAATACTATATATACATACTCCACACACACACACACACACACACACACACATATATATATATATATATATATATATATATATATATATATATATATATATATATATATATATTGTCGTTATAAACTACAAATATCATGAGAAAACAAATTAAATTCATATACTAGAGGCTTTTGTATGTTTAAGGCGCTTTTTAAGTAGTTGCCAGAATTGTAACACTCAGAAAATGTTCGTTCGTTTCAGGTTCTTCCAACTGAACCAGACCACAACCAAAGCCTCGAGTTGCATAGAATATTTCGGTGTTTAAGGACTAATTAATTGTTTTCTAACTTTCTTTCAAGTAAATACATTTGGATATCACTTTTGAACTCAATTTCTATCTAGAAATCTCCGATCTAGCACTATAAGTGAAATATTATTTAATCAAGGTAATAGATGTTGAAATTGCCAAATGGTATTGCTAGATCAATTGTAGCGGTCAAAAGTTCACCGGATTCAGTTCGGCAAATTGTCAAGCATCTGATATTTTATTAGTTCTTCAATTTTCCATACCAACACCGACATCTTTCTATGCTTAATGGTTATTTTCGATAAACGTGATGGCGCTAAGCCACCATGTCGCCTGGAAACATGATAGGTAATGTGAGTATCATGACCATATATTTATATATAGTTCAATCCTTTCATTACTCAAAAGTTGAATAAAATTTCCTCACGCGAAATAGTGTTTGTTTTAAAACTAAATAACTGGACCGACTAAATCAGACGCAATTTAAAGGAGATGCACGGGAAAATCCAATATTGGAAAAGACTTTTTAAAGCATAGATTTTTGTGTTATGTTTGTTGCAGGTAAAGCTCGGACTATCATTTTTTGTCAAATAAAATTCCGCCTACCGTCAAAAAGATAAATAGAATTATATATATATATATTTATTTATATTTATATATTTATATATATTCATATATATTCATATGTATATATATATATATTATATATATTATAATTCTTTTCATAAACATATAGCTTTTTAAGTGTTGATCAAGTTTTTCCATGATAACCAACTGTTAATAATGTTAAAAATAATTTATACGAACGAAGAAGACCGTTCTAGAACAATAACCAAATGTATTCATAATCTAACATTACGAACATCAATAAACTGAAAATAGTATTCTGTACAAAGAAGAATAAAATGACTATAAACATTATTCGTGCTACAAATAAGACTAGTAAACTGAAAAGAGTGTTCTGAACGTATAAGTTTAAAATGTCTGTTTAACTGAAATTAGTGTTCTGTACATATACGAAAAAATTTACTCTGATTATGGCCGTGATATACATATACATTTACATATATGTATATACATATACATATAAGTATATATATATATATATATATATATATATATATATATATATATACATATAAGAAAGAAATAAGACAGAATAACCGTAATTGCCATTTTTAAAATTATAGTGAATATATATATATATATATATATATATATATATATATATATATTAGTCAGAAAAATTGGTACTTGTGAGTTTTGCTTTTACATCTCATAGACTAATCAATTTGTTACGAGCTGCATCGCTAAATTCTCCGATTTCTACTTTACAATTTTCAGGAAGAATATGTAAACTGGCTAACTTGTTGAAAAATCTGCTAAAGATCATTCGTTTGGTCTCTTATTAGAAAAGATTATGTATGCGTAAAATTCACAGTTAGTTTCTAATTGGACTAAAATAATTTTTTTACAAAAATATGCAGAGCATAGACTAATTATTTTTGAAAGTCTCATATTCCCGTTGGTTGATTTGAAGATTGAAATAATCAGTCTTTTAAAATAAGTGCACATCAAAACACTTACCTTGCCAGAGGTTTTAATTCCATTCCAGAGGCTGAGAAAGCGAATTACATTTACAACTACAAAACTAGCCATTGTCTTCCATTGCATACCGCCCAGATTTTCAAGGTTAATACCGGGAGCCAAACCGAGAACTTTATGTCTTTAAAAGAAAAATAGATTTTAAAACATAATTTATTTCTAATAGCAGAGATTATGAATTTCAAATCAGTTTTACTGGGCATTATTACACTTCAAGTATAACTGTGCTAAGTATAAATCATGTTTAAAGTAGAAAATTAAATTAAAATTAATTAAATTTAGAATATGCGTTCTATTATTAATGATTTCATGCTTGCTACATTATCGGAAATATTCCATTATAGGAGAATCAAACAGTTTTGTAACAGAGTCCAGCTAATTTAATTTTTTCAAACGAGCATTTGTTAGGAAAAATTTTTAATTTTGTGTACAAAATGCTAGAAAGAGTCAGCTTAACCGCTGAAAGCATGTTTTACGAAACATTTACGATACCTCTTTAATTTTCGAAAAAGTAATAGTATTTTTGTAAACTATTTTTAGTAAAATTATTTAAAATATTTTGTCAGTAATTTTTAAAATAATTTCTGTTTATTTTTTTTTAAACGAAGCCATAATTTCCCCATGATTTTCAATCAACCGCGGAAGCAACGATTTTTTAATTGTATTACTGATATATATATATATATATATATATATATATATATATATATATATATATATATATATATATGGCGAAATAAATTATTATTTTATTTTGGTATTTATAACTAAAATGATATGATTTAGAAATATATTAATAGCAGAGTTATATTAAAGCCATTTTCTCCGTTCATTGTATAAACAAACAGTCCGGAGGAAAATGTAATAGAAGCTTGTATCAAAAACTGTTTTGAGCAATCAATTATTGTTTAATTGTATTGCATATACATGTACATGTGGCGAAGGCTACAAACAGGTAATATTCGTGACTGCATAGACATTCTGCAGCCGACATTTCCAGTCATGTTCAATGCATGCTAGACTACTAGAGGTGAGAGCCGATTATCTAATTTTGCTTTCCATATATATGCAATACGGTTTGATCCTCGCTAGTCGGTTTGCTTGGCGTATTCTGATAATGAACATGGAGGTTCGAAACGCGTCGGTACGTGCGACTGACGGTAGTTTTGCTATGTTTTGTGACGACTGGTTAAACACAATTCTACTAGAGTTGACATTGAGCTCGCAAACTAAATTTAAATAATTTTAAATTATTCAATTCTTTGCATATAACTAGAAACTTTACGTATAGAATTTCATTAATCATTAAAAGTTTTCCGATTAAGACCATTTCTTAGAAAAAAATTCATATAAATTAGAATCTAGTTTTAGATATAAGTTATTGAACAACCAACGTACTTGTAGTATTCTTCAGCAGGATATGACGGAGCCGCTGATAAATTATTTGAAAAACTGTGAACAATCAAAACACAATTGTTTTTAGGCATACTTATAAACGGATTGTTAACAATTTTACAAAAAAAATTAGTTTTCTAGTTCTAAAAATTCAAAGATAAGAAAACAGTTTTCAGTGTGAAATTTTTGGATTCTGTGTTTCAACGTTGGGTCGATATTGGTAAAAGGATGGGTTATAAAATCATTTTATTGAGCATGCATTTAAAGACTGTGGAAGAAAGGAAAACGTGTATCAGTTTTTAAAGAGAAACCTGTACTCAAGTTAATGTTATTTTTAACTGGAAATTTCAATCTAAAAGTTAATACATCAGTTATTTACTGAGAACACAAAGAGGGTTACAATATCATGAATGCATTTTCGTTAATACGTTTCTATGCATTTTTAATTTGAATTGACTAATACGAAATGTATTAGTTGATTATTAAGGGCCACTTTATTTTCACCAGAACTCATTTTTGCTGCATTATGTGGTGCATTTTGTGGTCAATGTTTTGGAAAACAAGGTCGAAAATTTTTATTGAAACACATGTGATGCAACAACAAGCAGGTATCAGGAAATTTATTTGCTGAGACACGAGGACACGTTTGAACACAAGAAAACAGATCGCTTACTTATATTCAAATCATGTACGAATTTCTTTTATTTATTCAGATGAGAATTAAAAATTATGCATAAAGCCGCCTCCGCTGTGCCCAATTCAATTGCGTTTTTCTCTATAAACATTACCTGGAAATCTGCTTGATTTGTAATCTGATTTTTCTCAACAACTTGTTCAGCTATTGCGGAAACATTTTCGACCATGTCAGCTTATTTCAGGATAAAATATTCTTTACTGCGCTTCACAATATGGGGTATAATTCCAAACATGATATGCTTCTCAATTTAAATAAAAAATGGTTAAAACGCTTTATTTTTAAAACACTTGATCAAACAATGCTAGCATTTCCGCTTCAGTTGAAATTTGTTCAATTTTTAGGCGGAATTTCATCGCTTACTTCAAGAAATATAGGAAAATGTCACTGTGCACGAGTCGAAATTAACAAAAATGACATTTACAAGTTTCCGAGCACAGCACGAATAAGGATATGCAGATGTGAGCTGATTTTCTGAGTTAGCAAAATAATTGAAGGCATAATGGTGTTTGGTGTAATATCTAGCATCAATAATACATAATATGGTACACTTTTCTTATCACATGGAAGGAAAAAATGCTTTTAGTAACCAGTACTTTAGAAACAATGTTATAAAATATTTTGAATTAAAAACGAGCAGCGCAGTTTTATACAAACAGTTTCACCGTGCAGAGCTGAGTCATGCTAGGAAAATCCAAATGGGAAGATAGCAATGAATTTGACATAAAAGTACCGAAAATATATTTTTTAAAGTCATACAGCCACAAGTTGACCTAAATATAATAAATTGATTTAAAAATTATTGTACCATTCCAATATGCAAAATTTTAAAAAAATTTATAAGAAAGATGAAACGTCTGACAATTTTTTATAAAAAAATCTACAAATAAATAAATTTGTATCACGATTTGTAAAAAATAATTAAAGCCCGGATAAATTGTGAAATAAGGAAAAATCTAAACATTTTTATGCATTAATTTCAATTCAGGCTTAATTTCCATAAATGATTTTACTACTTGAGTGAATCAACGAACAATTTAATTATCCTCAGAATTTTATAGATTGCTATCTCATTTATGCTATTGCGTTTGGTACTTAACTTAAAAGCCGTATCGGAGAGGTACTTTGGAGGTCTCAGAAATAGTTTGTACATTTGAATATGTGAACTTGCCACTTATTTGTCACGGGCGTTCTAATTTTAATTATTATTTTTGCGGTTGCCAACCGTCTGGTCGATTGGATTTTGGTTGTTACTGACACATTACGCTTGGATAAATAATATTAGGTGTTAGGTAAGCCCACTTGTCTTTAATAACTGGCTAAGAAAATTTGGACAATTTGTTGAACAAGTGTAATTCAGCATTAATGGCCGTTTCCAAGTGATGGATATTATTTATACACTTATTTTCCCCAAACATGATATTTCACTATTTATAAAATGTAAATTATGGTCTTTATTGTGACCGCTAAATTTGATGTGCTCAGAACAAATTATCTGCCAAAGTATGTATTAGTATTATCATGCTTTGATTAATAAGATATAAATTATGTCTTTCAATGTGTTTAATTTTTTTATATGACCTGGATAGTTTAATGAAAACACAATTCATAGGAATTTACACGCATAAAACGCGGCTCTGTAGTAATTCTACTTATAAATATTTGTTATTTTGTATTCATTTGTGCGTCTCGATTTCTTTGTTTATTATACTTCTAATTGAATCTCGTCTTAGTTCGCGCACTTCTGTGAGGACTTATTCTTGTTTCCACATTATCCCTAAATATGGACATTAGAGCGTTTTCGGTCTCAAAGGTGGCTATAGCATCATCTGCATTCCCCCAGTAGTCAGCCTACAGCGCGTGCTCCGTTGAGCATCTTAACGAAAATGGTATTGTGTTCTGGGTTAACCCTTACAACACGATACTTAACAAAATATACTGCATATTGCGCCATGGGTCCCATTTTTACTGCCATTACGTAGTCCCTAGCCTGTAGGTTGTCTGACATATGAGTGTCGTTGCGCGGTGCTCACAGATTAATTTAAATATTGTAAGCATTCCTGCGTATCGGCTATGTTGCAGTCATTATGTAATGCTCGAGTTGTCGGTTCGCCTTGCAGTTATATCTGTTGTTTTTAATAGACCATGGTTGCTGGATGAAATCCAGTAGCTTTTGATTTTACAAATCACATCGTCTGTACATCCAAATGTAACGTGGCTAATTAGGACACCGGGATCTCACGAAACCAACATCGTGTCACTACTTTTATTGTCCGATGTGCTCACTCAGCCTTCGTTTTAGTCTGAGAGTTGTAAGTATTTGCCTGCGAATGTTTTATGTCAAGAATTTTGCACCACTGATTATTTTTTCTCGATTCAAACTGTGCACCATCGTCGGTAAAAAATACTTGTGGCGCACCAAATCCATTGAACCAGCGCCCTACTAAGCACTTTTAATCTTCTCTGTTGTCCTTTGCTTCAACGAATAAAATTCGATTCATCGGGTAAATTTCTCGTGCGTCTAAAAAAAGATTATTCCTCCACGGTTTACCGGCAGTAGACCTACCAATTCGACATTCATGAAAGCAATCTTGGTGACTTTTATACTTTTTTGGGGCTTGACACCCTATCTGATATTACTCTGATGAAAATTGCTACAAATCTCCTTGGATATGCCGTACCAATACGATCGCAACTGCAATCCTTGAATGAGGCACCCAGCACCGGGGTGTTTCAGCGTTTCATGCAAAAATACCATCTATTCTGTTCCTATAGCACTAGAATTATGTGTTGATAGGTTATTGCGTTATATTTAAATAAGGTTTTGTTGGTGAAGAACTATTATATGTGTATAGAGTTGTTTTGCGGAATTTAGTAACAGCACAGTGGTAGCATGAACGGGTATTCATGTACATTTCAGCCAGCATGCTGAGGACTCATTTCCAGTAGGAGCTGTATTACGTTCTTAACTACTATAGGTAGAAGAATGGACATTAGGGACGGGCACAACTCTATAGAGATTGTACTGTCCTATTATTCCACATTCTTCTACCGAATAAGTAGTGGTTAAAGGGCGTACCGGCTCCTACTGATGAGTCGCCAAGCACGAAACGAATGTGCATGAGATTATACTTTCCGTTCATGCTGCCTTTGGTTTATCCTTCTGGTCACAACTAAACTAATTTGTTACTAGGTTCGCAAAACCTAATACATACTTGCATATTGCGTTATATGTTGGGGGCACCAATTTTCCGTTGTTTAACTGGATGCCTATTTCTTGGCATGTGGCTTTATTGCCCCATTTTTCGGATACCTTAATAAATGCCAATACTAGAACAGCGGAAATTCGGATGTGCACATTGTAGTGTCCACCCATATTGGATGAGCCATGCACTCGGATGTTGTCTGTGTTTATTATCAGTGTATCGTCCAGACTCGACTTAATTATGCCAAATTCTGCAGTTAAATTATTCATTTGAGTAGTCAGTCCTTGAATCAACGTATCTAACCAATCAAAAGCCATTATTAAATGTACGACATATACTTTATTATTACTCAATTATATATAGAATTTTGCTCGCATAACGAGCATAAATTTAATAAAACAAATTTGCAAAATTTCTTTTTGGTTTTGCACACAGGAAGGGTACAATGAAATATTAATTAGTTTATGTTCACTTCAGCTCGAAGTCTGCTTTTATCATTAGGCTGACGCCTTCATCATTATACGGGCGCTTCTGCGAGGAATTTCTGTTGAAATAATGTCTGCCCTAGATAAGACCCTTTGTTCATTTTTGTCTTAAAGGTGGCTATTGCCACACACATCAGCTGCCGCATTCTCGATAACGGTTATATGGTGAATTTTTAAATCGTATTCCTCGAGTTCTTCAATAGAACGCTGTACTCGTTTTTAAGTACCTAGTCGTCTATACTTCCACTGTTGAAAAAAATATCATTTTTTTGTATGAATTATTGTACAACCAGTAGGTTTCTTAAAGTAAGGGTTTCGTTTTGCTTTTCCTTAATGAGTATGCAACTTAAATTTTGCGTCGGATTTCCGTTGTCTTGTGATACTGCTACTATGTCAATATCTGACACGGCTAACGCAATTGAATGCTACCCAAAGGAAAAGCACAAATAGTGTCGTCTATGAATTTCCCCTTAGAATGGATAAAATGTTCTTGGGTCTACTCCGTCCAATGAAACGGTATCTTAGCACAAATGAAATTGGACAAGGATTTTTATGTAACCACCATCCATTCAATATATGGTCTGTAGATATTCATTATACTGATAACGAACGAAATTGCTACTCGAAGTTAACCAAATAATTACATCGTCAGCTTACGCATTGGTACTGAGAATGTCGAACACTTTAGAGTCCATCTTTGTTCGGAACAATGCGATGCGGTCTCCACACCAAATAGTACCCAAATGAGTTTTTTTTAAAACTTGGGGAACATGGGGCGATAAGTTACACCGGACTATGGACAAAATACCATATGCCTAAAGCGCTTTTTTAGGTCAAGACCTGAAAAACAATTGTTTTCCTCTATTTGAAGGAATAGATCGTGCAATGCCGGCATGGAATACGCGTCAAGCTTAGTTATCGCGTAAAATTGACAAAAGTTCATCACTGGTCTGAGAAAAACAAATTTTTTTCCGTTACGTTAATCATGATAACTCAAAATATAAATGAAGATGACTCAAGTACGCTGGCCTCTATCATTTCTAGGCTTACCTGATTTTCTGCTGCTGGTTTCTTTAAAGGAGCACCATATAAACTTGGTGGAACATAACCTTTATTTATTTCCATCCTGTCGACATGCGGGGAATTATCAAAGTGCTGGACTAGGGTGCCGAACTATTTCCCAATTATTTCCATCTTCCATGCAGCTGAATTGTTTCATCATACACCGGAGTGCTTCATATCGGCTGCATGACGCTTTTTCACTTTGGTTATGATGACAAAAATGGTCTTAACCTATTTCCTAATAAGGCCCAAACATAACTTGTGTGTTCAGGTTTTCGCTGTAATTGAAGAGTAGATAAAATCAATTCTATATCAATTAGGGCGCCATTCGCTCATAACCACCATCGTCGCAACACAAGCAGGACTAATTTTGTCTATCGTAGATTGTACGTTGATTAACGACCAAGCCATGGGTAATATCACAATTATAATTCCAGTATCCATTTGTATAATAGAAAGCTGTCCTGTGGAAAGTTGTTTGGCAACATTTCCAATTCTTATTGTTCTTCGAAGGCTATTTGATTCTAAGCAACCGTGGGGTTTCCGTTCTGGGTTCGCGTATCGGTTATAAATGTTCGTGAAATGATGAATAATTTTTCCCCAATTATATGGCTGTAATGTTACAAATTTTGTTGCCCCCTTGGTGATGTAGTATTCACAACTCACTTTCAAGCCACTGGCAGACTTCGTTGGTCTCAAACCCGCCGTGTTCACCGTGAAGAATTCCCAGAAGTTAAATTACCTCTGCCATATGTTGTAATGTGTCCCATGCCTTGTAGAACCTACTGTGATGGTCTTTATTGCAAAACTTGCATAGTCTGGTTACTCTACTCCAGGCCTTCAGGTGTGCTCGTAAAATCGCCATATCTGATAGAATCTAGCATCATGAAAATGATGAAGCCATGCGGTTGTAACCAGGAGAAATTATCAGTTAGCTTGGACAACCACCACTTGCTGGGTGCCATGGTAATAAGTTTAGTTGTTTTATATTTTAGTTATAATGTGTCAAGGTTTGTCAAATAAATGACTCTATACTCCGGTTTAGCATCTACATACTGCAGTTTTACCGGAATTTTTAATTGAACTGAAACTTAACAGTCCAATCATTTCTGGGTGTTTAAGTATAAAAAAATGACGAGTAATCTTTCGCTCGCAAAAAATCTTCAAATATGTCAAACCACAACTCTGCTCTTTCCATATACAAGGCAGCAAGTATATGCTTACATTCTGATGAAAGTAGATATAAATATGTAAATTTTAAGCAAAAATTTCAGAGGTCTGCTGCTACCTGATTATTGTCGCCAATGTTTTGGTTACCCAAGTTAGTTGAGTGGTTTATGTAAATTCCTTAATTTTGTCATCTTGCTTTGACTTGATCACCATAAATCCGGACCAAATTATTAAAATAATCAGAATATAATAATATACTAGACAAAGGTGATATATTATTATAATCAAGGTTGCGTTCTTGATATAAACACCTGACCCATTAATTACTTACATATGTCAGTATAATCTAAGAATTGTATAGTGTAGAAAAGGCAATTCATCCAGCAGACCGGTTTCGTACTTATTGGGAACTCATCATGTACTGGACAGAATTTGCCGCGGACAGGACTCGAACCTGGGCACGTCTGCTTCGGAATCTGGTGCTCTAACCACTGAGCCATCCTGCTCATATCTTTAATTAATTATTTATAAGAATTTTCTCGAATAAATTGCGTCCCGTTATTAAAACCAATTTTAAATAATTCTTATTTAGTATTCGCTTATAAAACTTATCTCCTGCTTCCATTTATTTTCTGATTTTGCTTGATCTTACTTCGTGCTCTTCTGTGTAGACTTGCTCTTGTATTCACGTCAGCACTGGATAGAGGATTTTGAGTATTATCGGCTTCAAAACAGGCTACTCCAGCATATATTTCTTTATTTTGCAATTAATAAACTTGTACAAACTACTATTATGTAGTTTTAAATTGAAGAAAGCGTTATAATCAAATAAAATATGAAATTTATATGATTATCATTAGTGAACTTGCAATTTGACTATTTCAGAAATGTTTCGCCTTTTCATGTTCATATCCTCCAAATTTAATATCAATAAGATATAATGATTCAAACATAATGCTGCATCTGACATTCTTTGTTTGCGTGAGGAACAAAGGTTTAAGCCATTTAAAAGTCAACATTTAAAGAAAAATATTTTATGTTGAATACGTTCCACGTACGCGAAAAAAAATTGAGCCCATCCTATCTTGTATATTATTACCGTCTGAAATAATGTGTTTACGAAGTAAAAAAATTTAAATATTTATCCCAAGTTACTAATATATGTGAGAATATTGGCAAATTATTTATTTAAATTAATTTAAAACTAATAAAATTTACGTCACATTGTCTTTAAAATATTTTCTAAGTTACAATTTGATAATAATTCAAATACTTTGCTAAAACTTTATCCTTTCGCGTTTCCCACTATCACTGTAAAGGATAACAGAACAATGTCAATTTAATTTTAGGTTAGATACAATTCAATTTGGCTTTAGTGTTAATTTTGTTAAATAAGATTGATAAAAGGTAAATCCTGTCTGTGGCATAAATGATTAAATCTGCTCTCTGTGTTAACTAGGTCTTTATAAACAGACTTTGGCTATATATGAGCTTACTATTTTGCATTGACAGTTCTTTTTAAATATTAACAGATGTAACTATGAATCCCCGGTCGGCATCAATGTCCTAGTATTTATCTAATCTTTACATTCTAGAAATGTAAAAACAGCTCGGTTCCTAACAAATAATCTACGATCAAATAACTCTTCGCTTTGAATTCGATCAATTCATCTTATTTTGTGTACCTTTGCTTCTAGCCTGCTGATCCCCATATATATGAGCTTTATTTATTGAGTCTACGGGTCAAAATCGTAAGCGATACCTCAAGTCTGCTTTAAGTAAACACCAATCTCGTTGTTTATAACCGGTCGATGAACAGCATAGAAAGATAACGTCAGTCACATGTACTGATAGATTTCGACCTTCCATGATCATCATCAGAGTATAACGGAAAACTGACAAGCGAGAATCAAACCGAAATGCATATATATGGAAAGATAAAATTCATATACGGCTCTCACATCTAATAGTCTCCTATACATTTCACTTGATAAACAATAACCATTGATATAAGAACTGTTGATTCAATTCAAATTTGGGACTAGAAATATCATACGCTTAAAAATTTAAACTTTATTTTTGGATGCCGGCTATTTGTCTGCGTGACGCCAAGTATTTAATTATAAAATAAACAAACATGACATATTTAGTGGCAAAATATATTTTTTGCCTCTAAAATGAAATAAATACGCAAAACGATCGCTACATCACGTTATGATTTAATAAAATTTGATCTGCCTTTTTTAATCAAAATTAAAATTTCACTATTCCAGACCAATGTTAAACAAAACTGTTAATTTTTAGTGGTGATTTTTTAAAAAAATGGATAATATTTCTTGTTATAAATGAAATTGAAAGAGCAAATTAAATAAACTTTACCAAATGTAAATCAATTTGCTTTGGTTAACCTAACCGTGTTTCATTAATTAATCACATTAATCTAAAACAAAAACGAACTATTGTATAATAAACATATGTTCACAGAACTGTTGATATTTTTATATTCATAGATATTCTTACCTTTGATTCTGACCTGCAACATATGAATTAAAACACGTGGGTGTGTTCCATTCATTGCCACAGGTTGTCCACGGCAAGACAGCAGAAAATGATGCGATAAAGTAATAAAGGCTCCAGGCAATTACGACATTATAAAACCAATCCGTGTAGAATGACACCAGTATAACGCTATATCCGACACCTGTGTATTAATAGAAGTAAAAAGTTACCATTTTTCAGGTAAACATTCGGTAAAACGATACTGGTTATATTCATCGTACCATTCCAATTAGCAAAGTTAGAACGCAAATTAATCAGTTAATAGAAACTTTACTTTCGTTTTTTGATCAACTTTCCAGAAATAAACATATGTTTATTTAAAGATCATGTCCTAAAAAGGACCATAGTAAATTATAATTTGATGAAGATAGGATTTGTGCAAATAATTAATTAGCTATTGCTTGAAACTAGTTCTGCGTGCAACTGATAATTGAGAATTTATAGCATAAATTAACTATTACATCTTGCAATATAAAGTAAATTATTAGTGCGTGGGTACGGATATGAGTTAGCTCAAGCTTTTTCGTGGTTTCAAATTAAATTGCCATAAATTACTTGATTTCGACAGTCGTAATTAGCCATTAGACTAATACCGACATTAAATTAGGGGTTCTTTAAGTAGTTGATCGTCATTAGACAGTGGCGAAATCTAGTTCGGGTTATCAAACTGGAAGATATAATTTTAAGGTATCACACAGCTGACAAATGAATTTTAGCTCTAAATATTCCCGCGTAAAATTTAAGAAAAATCTCAAATCAGCAAAACACTGTTAATTCAAACATTAATATGAACACTTTCTTTAATAACGAAAATTAAATGGAAAAATTAATAAGTGAAACTAAAATAAATGTTTTCAATAGGGATAGTTGGAATTTCGCGAATTTCTTTTAATTTCTTGCTGCATAAATTCATTCTTATTTCAAAAAAAATTATTTACATTAAAACAATATACATCAGCACCTTGATTTTACAACAAAATTATTTAACTAATTGTGTTTGGATGGCGAAATACAAAAAAATAATTTTTTTTAAATATCGTAAAAGTTCCCGTTATTACTTCAATTGATGTTCATACTTCTCTTCTAAGATTGCTATAAGTAACTCAAATCGTAAAATGTAATATGGCCCTACAAAAGTAAGAACTTTTGACGGTAAATTGTGCATATATCAGCAATATCCTTTAAAAATACATTAAATCCGAGCCAATTTCAGGCTAGTAAATTTAATTACTCCGATATGTATCTGTTTGAGCCTCGTCTGACATTTGTTTGGCGTGAAAATAATCTTACAATAGAAAGTCTAATAAATTCATAAATATGAAAGGATGAATAATTTAACTTTTAATCGGGATTCAATTCGGAACGATTTCATCACCTGGAGTAGAATTATCTACCTGTGTGATAGACAGCATTTTATCTTTGAATATTTAAATGATTATTGGTTGCGCGGCTGCTAATTAACAATTGCTTTAATCAAGGTTGCGCATTTGATATAAACGCCTGACCAATTATGTACATATATTTGTAGGTATAAACCAAGCATTGCATATTGTAGCGAAGGAAATTCATCCAGTTGATCAGTTTCATCTTTAATGGGAACTCATCAAGTACTTTCCGCAGCAATTATGAAGTTTATGTGGTAAGTTCCTATAAGTCCGAAACCTGTCTACTAGATAAATTGTCTTTTCTACACCATACAATATTTGGTTTATATTGACTAGTATATAGAAATAATTGGTCAGGTGTGTATATCAAGATCGCAACCTTGATTAAAATAATAGTATTTTTTCTTATCTTGTATTTCCTTTTTGTCTTTGTTTACATTTCAGATGAAAGCCTGCAATCTGGTACTTTTTCTCGACGAGATTTTTAGTGAAATCCGGAGTGCAATTCTCTCCTATATTTGGACAAAAAAATAAAAACAAAAGTGAGACAGAAAAAGCTATTCAAAACCAAGTTGAAGCAAATTTTACAAAAAACTTTCAACTAGTCATTGGGCAATAGCAAAAGTTGGTATATACTTAAGATAAAAATATTTGATTTCAATAATAAGCACTTGAGCAGTTTACTCTAAGTAAGAGAAATGAGAGCTTTGAGATGGTTATGGCAGATTCAATAAAATATTTTCTCGAGATTTAATGTTTTAGGAATTGACCGATTATATAATTTTTTAACTATTTGAACGCCTTCTGCAACCCCACATGTAGCGTGAAATGTAAGTAGTATATTACCTTTAACATTTTTTATTCTGTTTGTTGTATATCAAGGTAGTATTAATGCATTACTTTACATGAACAAAAAGTCAGAGAATACCTCAATAAACAGAGGATTTGGACGTGTCGAGTCTTTAATTTAATTTTATGAAATGCACGTGTAAAATATTAGCATGCGGTAAAGAAACTGACATCAAGGATAATTTCAGTTTTTTAATTTGAAAAACCTGAAGAGGCTATAGTTATATCGTGCCTTAATTTCAACTGGATTGAAATAAATTTTCCCACCAATCGAAACTAAAGACAGTAGCAAATTTATTTTATTAACCTTCATCTAGATCGATTATTATTATTATTATTATTATTATTATTATTATTATTATTATTATTATTAAAGCATATAGAAATAGCACACTTCTTAAAGACTTTAAAAATAATACGTGGGATCCATGCAATATTGAATTACGATGACGGCAGATTCTATTACAAGTTCGCTTGAAATTTTTGTTTTTATCTCAGATAAAAATTTCATTAAATAAACTCATTACAATTTCTTCCTCATTGTTAATTGGCATCCTTTTACAATGTAATAAAATACAAATATCTTGAAGTCTTTATTTTAAACTAAATCCGGAAAGTTTACAAATTTGTCTCTTTTGAAGGATTTAGTTATTAAACTCAATTGTTTTAACTATCCTTGCTCTGCCACTGGTTTGTATGTTGTAAGCATACCCATTTCCAACGCCTAATACTTCTACTTTTCAGGTGTAACTTCGTTAATTTTTCATTACAGAATGGTTTATATGTTTCAGAATATTCGTTAAAACAATAATTTCCCTATTTATTTTAATCAATGATGGTGTGGGAATTATTAGTCACATTTCCGTTTTTTATGGATTCAGGTAATTTCCAGAATTATTCTCTAAGATACTGCTTGTTGTGAAGACCTTTTATGTACGAAATTGTGAATTGGATGTTGCGCATTTAGTAAAAAAATAGTTGAAATATGACCAGAGCGATAAATTAAAAAGGACAGCATGAACGGAAAGTAAAATCTTATTTGCCATTCGTTTCGTGCTTACGCCGGTATTACGCCCTATGCCCACTTTATATTTAGGTGAGGAAAGTGTGTACCGTTCAATAGTCCCGTATTCTTGTATAAGGAGTAATACCGGCTCCTAATGATGGGTCGCTAGTAAACACGAAACGAATGTGCACTTGAAATTATACCTCCAATTCATGCTCTCTTTGGTTAATCGTTTTGGTCATAGTTTAACCTATTTTTTATTAGGTGAGCAACACCTAATGCAAAAATGTATTTTTAGGTTTAATTGTTACTTTTTGTCAAATGTGATGCTTGTTTGACTGTGCTTTCATTAGTCAAAATGTATTGTTTTTGGCCTGGATTTATGTGCAATAATGTCAAATAGGAAACAAAACAATGCGGGCGAGGCTTGAATTCTTCTCTTGCATAAAGAAGACAGTTGTTTGTGTTCGTAGTTAACTTCATCAAGTACGAGATAATTTTCATATTTTTTGGTTTAAATTTCATGGCAAATACTTACCTTTTAATAACGGACATATCTTGCCCCAGGATGTTATTGCACCACGTCGCACAAACTGTCCAACTGCAAGTTCCATGAAGAACAAAGGAATACCTCCAAACACAAGCATTAGCACGTAAGGTACGAGAAATGCACCTATACGTTGACAGAAATGTTTTAGAAGAGGCAAATACATTCATTCTAAACAATTGCTACAAATAAAATTCAAAATTAGCACTTTAAAATTGTCGTGCTGGATTCATTGTATTGGAAGATAAAAAATAAAAATTCGAAATTTGAAGATTTTTTAGCATTGCGACATTGATCAATCATTACTAGACATTGTTATAATGAAAGAGAATGGGACAGCAATTTACCGGAAAAAAAGGGACTAGTAAAGACAAGTACATGAAATGCTTGCCTATTTGAGTAACCTGGAATCCAACTCTACAAAAACTCATTTTTAATCTACATTTATATATTTTACTTGAAGTCTGTGGCTCATTCATTTCCCGAATTTATACTACACTCATAAACATCTCACACAAAATCTTAATTATTTTTTGTTTTGCCTTTTCTTCGGACGGAATCGATTTGAATCTTTTCATACCTGAAATTCCAACTAACCACTAATAAGCTGTCATTATACCACAGAAAATATGCTACTTGCGAAAATTATACTTAGTTGAATTGTAATGGAAAGATTTTGATTATATTTTTATTTTTAGCTTAAACAGAATACAGCACTAGGTGTCAAAGGAAATTCATTTAAATTACCGGTTATTTACTTCTTGGGATCTCATGTAATACTGTCCATATTATGCCACGGATAGGATTAGAACACGGGAAGATTTACCCGGAGATTTTAACGTTATCGCCTGCGCCATATTTCACGGAGTTTGAAGAGTTAGTTTATATTATCTGGTTGGCATTTAATTCAGGCGAACACCGGTTTCATCCTTTTGTGGACTCCTTAAATGCAGCCCGGAAATTATCGCGAATGTCATATGAACCTGGGCACATTTGCTTCGGTGTCTCTAAATTTGTTCATTGCGTCACCTTTGCTGCATACTAAATGAAATTCTAAGGTATATTCCAACTTAAATTTTCTGGTTGACCTTTCCGCATTGGGGAAACTACTTGGAATCTCATTATACGTGAAGTACAAACTAACTCATCCCAATCTGTCATTATACCAGTGGACTGGTGCCTATATGAATTCAATAAGAAAGATTCATGAAGTTGGAACTCGATCTGGACATTTGACAATATCTCCTACTTTGTTGGGGAAAGTTACGGTCGTTATTCTCTTTTTCGAAAACTTACAAAATTTGCAATTGATTGCCAAACGGTCATAGAGAAACGTCTCCATTTAAGATGTCTTTTAAATTTTTATGTACTGAACTAGGAAAAATCTACAATCCTGCTGATATTTTTAATTTTGATTATGATAATCCTTTCTCATGATTGAATAAAAGACAAGGTTAATTGTGATCAACAACATATCTTCTTGAGAATTTATATCCTAGTTCTGTATTATTAAAATTGAAATGTTATGCATTATATCATCATGTTAGTCAACAATATATACAATCAATGGCTAGTCATGGTTCACATTTTTTGCATAATGTTAGATTCGAATTATACCTTAATTTTTCCTATTTCGATGATGAATCTATTATTCTTTACAGCCGAACTTTCTGATATTGATATATTGTACAGTAAAACTAGAGAGATTTACTTATCTATATGAGACAAATTGTACATGGTTATGTGATGTGATATCTTTTGTATATTGCACAACTTCCAGTATTATTATCTATTTGATGGAACATATGTGGTTTGAATCCAAATAAAGATATTCTATTCTATTCTATTCTATACCGCAGACACCATGACATATCGGAATTTTACAATAACCAAGAACTCGTTCAACTGAATGAATTGCCTTGGCTATCTCCTACATTATATGATTTTTACTGACAATATACACATAATCAAAAGCGTGCCATTATAATTAAAGTCAATATATATATATATATATATATATATATATATATATATATATATATATATATATATATAGAGTAGATTTGTGTGCATGGAATTAGTATTATAAATGTAAGAATAAATGATTTCCTATATTTATTTTGCGTAATAAATTTATTTATTGGTATAAAATAAATATAACACAAGAAAAGAAAGCAACGTGTTAAATATATTTTGCGATATTGAAATAAACACAAATCCCATTTTATCTAGCTAATCAAACAAATTAGCAAATGTGCCGTATTCGGTGTGCATTGCGCGCTTAAGCATTCCAGGATTACGAGTTTAGCGATTTCGCGAGTGACGACAGCATTTATCTTAATGAAGTATGCAAACTTAAGAAAATCGCCAATTCAAGGCACTCTTAACGAAATATTCCGAATATTCGTGTCCATCAAGACCAAAAGAATCCAAAAGAGCAGCACAACTCAACATTTATAAATCACATGGAATAACATAAATGCTGCCCAAATCTCTTGTGTTCCTGCAATTTACAATAGCTTATTATAATAATTTCCATAAGAAAAGCAACCTAATTTCATTTACTGGACTGGTTTCTTCAGTTTTAAGAAATTCATCTGTAGTAACCAGGTGGAGTTGCAGTTAGAAGACAGGAAGCGAGTTAATATACCAAACCGCGAGGACGCGTATTGTACAAAATATTTAATTATATAATTAAATGCTTCCTTTAAAAATATACATATGCATTCAAAGATATATATATATATGTATATATATATATATATATATATATATATATATATATATATATATGTGTGAGTGTGTGTGTGTGTGTGTGTATATATATGCACAATATATTGTTATTTATGAGTTTTACTTTGTCAATACCAAAAGTATTCTAGATCTACACGATGTACAGAGACTTTTGGAAATATAATCAAGCTAACCATACTTCCCAGCCAAATTATTTCAAAAAGGCACATTGCTGTGGAACAGTGTGTTTGCATATAAATGTGTAACATAATAATCAATTACCAACTCATTAAATTTTGTATATATTCATCAAAAAATACTTCCAAGGGAAATGTTTTACGTATTGAAAACTAGCGTGAAATGACCTTGTAATGAAAAAGATAATTTTAGCTTGAAACCAGTTGTAAAGAGCATATGCGTTGTGGAATGGCATTTAAAAGCATTTTTGTTCAACTTTCACTTCAACAAGGCTTTTCTTAGGCTAATAAAAAATATTTTTGGGACAATTGACAATACAAATAAGCATTTACATTTTCGTAATTCTTCATTAAATTGAAAATGAGCATGTTCGTTTGTCAGTAATTATGCAATTTTCGACAATTTTTTCACATCTATGCTGCACAACTCAATTTACAATAAAATGAAATCGATCACAATTGAGGCATTAAATATTGAAAAACAACAGCGTTAGTGACCTCAATTTAACTGATTATCATGCTCCGTTTTGAAAAATTTCAGTTTTGAATTTTATCTTGGAAGTGAGTCGTGATATTGCTCCCTGAAGGAATAGGTGATGTTTACTTGCAATGAATGATCACGTAGCAAATTTACTTGTCATTCTAAAGATAAATAGCAATTGAAACTGAAGGAAATGAGTTGAAAATAAAGTGTCATAAAATATTGTGAAATAACTATTTTATACGTCATCTACTGCCAACAGTATTCTAAATCGTCGTAATTTCATTGTAGAATTCGAAGCCAATTAATAACTTTTTGCTATTTGAATGCAGTTATAAATCGCAAATTGAAGAATAATTTTTCCCAAATCATGTTCGCACAAAAAATTAATAAAAGAACATTTTTTTGTCCTCAATTAACTTAAGAGTTTTCTTCATTTTATAGAGTATACTTCAAAAAGCAAATGTTATAAATTTTGATTACCTACGTACTTTATACACCAATAAAAAAATGAAAGACTTTTATACATTTATATCAAAATTATATAAAAAATTTAGTTTAATTACTTGAGGATTTAGGATCTTGCAAAAATCGGATATCGATGTGCGTAACTCTTTCTAGTCGGTTGAACTGAATTTTATAAATGAAATTCTTTTTGGTTTAAAATTTCTTAATCATTGGCATATCTTCTAATTAATAACATTTGGAATTCAATTGAAGTTTGTAGAACTAAACTAAATACTTGTGTCATGAAATTTACATTCACGAAGCGTAAGATTACTAGCTTTTACAAACGTTATTACCTTCCATTGTTGCCACCAATGTATTACGTCAATATTTATTAGAAACCTTTTTCTGCCAGATATGAAATAATTCAATTCGTAGCGTAAAATTGTTTTGAATAGCTACCAATCAAATTATGTATAAACTCGTTATAGTCATTGTTTCGTGTGGTATTTTACTTTGTGCAAAATGTGATTGCTTATCTAAACTTAGATTTAATGTTATATAATTCAAACGCACAATAGGCGATGCTTAACTTACCACCGCCGTTTTTGAAGCAAAGATATGGAAATCGCCACACATTGGCCAAATCGACAGCAAAACCTATGATGGATAAAAGAAAATCTGTCTTTTGTGACCATGTTTCACGATTCGCGTCGACAAAATCCGATTGGACTTTATCTGGCATTGGAAGGACAATTGGTGAGTCGTCTAAGGCAATAACAAACTGCTTGTTCACATCTTTCTCTAATGAGAGATCTGTTAGTTCCTGATTTTCTTTACGTTTAGCACAATTCGAGTCAGCGTACAGTTTGTCCAATTCTGGATGTGTGTTACTACTTTGTTCAGTTCTTTTAAACAAGCGCCGTATAGCATTCCACGCAGATTGGTTATAATGTCTTCTGCATCTAGAACATTCTTCATTTCCACTTTTTCTATCCGTGTATAATGTGCGGCTGTCATCTTTATATGAATGAAAATCTGAAGAAGATAATTTTTCTATTTCAGCAGTATTTGGTTCGATGTGTTCTTTTGACTGACTAGTTGTAGAATTAATGGCCAAAAATGAGATGTCAGATTTATTTGGCATGCATGTTAGACTTTTAGAATCATTTCCATTATCTTTTGAAGTGTTAGATAGGAGGTTGTTCTCCAATTCAAGATTACCGGCAATTTCAACTTTGGCGGTTTCGATATCCTGTGAATATACGATTTTCTCCATTTTGTTCAGTTACTGATAGATTAATTTTCAAACGCCTATAGCGTAATGATTATTTTATTCAATCGTAATCCATTTATTTATACTTTCCTGGCTTTGAGACATGCAACAATTAACTTTTATAAAGCAATTTTGAATACATTTTTTAAAAAACTTTAAAGAATATTAACAGTTATACACAAAATATTTAACTGAAATATTCAGTAAATTTGAGCAAAACTCCACATTTCGATTTATTTTAATTGTCAGATAACATGTTTGCGAATTTTTTGAAAATTAGCAAATTTTTTAGGAATGCTGTATAGCTAAACATTTTTATATGCCTGTTTGCACAAAACAAATGAATGAGGGGCAATTTGCGCTGAAGAATTTCCAATTAGGTATTGTAAAACATTTGAAGACGGATAGAAAATGAAACAAAGTGTACACTTGTTTGGGCAAAGACCCATGGTCTCTGTGAATTATTGAACCGTATTGTAAATATTATTAATGAAGATCACAATTTTGCACATGCAAGAATTAAAGTAAAGGAAACAGTTATTTAATTAAAAATTCCAAAATCAGATTGTTCGCCTTAATTTTTGACATGGAACAAATAAATATAATCATCTCTTGAGCCAATTAGAGTTACATATATAGCTTTCTGTGCAAGATAAATTTATTTGCAATACTACGTTTTCAATTAGAAATTTCTACTGGTAGGCACGCAAATACGCAGGTGACATGACTAAGCAAATTAAAATTATTTCATAAAGCACAAGTAATTGGTTATTGTAAGTGTGCAAATTTTCTACCTGCAATTATCAATAACGCATGTAAAATTCTTT
This sequence comes from Eudiplozoon nipponicum, assembly GCA_029291075.1. Taxonomy (NCBI): domain Eukaryota; kingdom Metazoa; phylum Platyhelminthes; class Monogenea; order Mazocraeidea; family Diplozoidae; genus Eudiplozoon; species Eudiplozoon nipponicum. Next base: position 10,099 of record JAQBSW010000874.1, on the reverse strand, counting down.
AAAAAAGGAAAATATTTAAAGATTATATTTTGAAAAAATTATTTTTAATTAAAATTGATATTTGTAGTTATTAAATGAAATAGACATTTTCAGTACTATTTTCACATAATTTTAATCAGTAGTTATATTTTATTAATGATTGTGATGACATTCCTTATATATATATATTGATAGTTCTAATTTCGCAATTTTAAATGTAAGAACAAAACATATAACCAAAACTAAGATGCGTTATTTACTTTAATTCAATTTGTATTTTATATATATTGATATATATATATATATATATACATATATATATATATATATATATATATATATATATATATACTATCTATATATATATATACATATATATATATATATATATATATAAGAGTCATGCTTATAATTGTATACCTTTATCGTACTGATGTAAAGGAAAGCAAAATAAGTGGAAACAAATTGATAAGTGAAATAATTTAATTCCAATAAATAAATAGTATGTATGCCAATAGGATAAAAAGGCAATTATCATAGACTACATTTTTATGGAATATATTTTCTTTTTAAAAGGAGTTCATAGCGCAATTATTCGCACGATGACAGCGAAAATTTAAACGAATCCATCTTTACACAGATAATAAATTTTTAGAAATGCAATAAATATTATATGTACAATTACATGCCATAAATAATATTTCAAATAATACTTTTTGTTTTAAGAGTGAGACGAAAATTCATTTCTATCGTTGAGCGATCGAAATAAACGCCAATGAATGCTTTATGCAAAATAAGCAATGTGTGTAGAGTGCAACAGTACAGTGGAATGTTGCGGAATAAAGATAATCAACACATTTTCGGATAACCCTAAATCAATATTTTTTCGTGAATATTCAATATAGCATTCGGTTCTTATTATTTCGATTTGCATTTTAGGCATTTGTGAACGTAAATAAATTCATTTAGTATAAAACTCTAATCGGCAATTTGAATGATAAAATACTAAAATGTCATGGTTTATTTCTCCTTTAGAGCCGACGATCTACAGATGTTAGACTAAAATGATCCTTAAATTTATTTATTGATAAATTTATTATGATTAATTTCTTTAATAAGACAAATGTTCTGGATTACGTTTTTGGAACTTTATAACCACTTTTAAAAAAACAGAAAGTATGCATATATATCAATGTTTGGTATAATATTGTATAAGTTTGCACTTGGTTAGCAATGCAATTGATATTTTGATGATGTTAATGTGAGAATTATTCGGATTTCACAGAGTCCTGCTCAATTTTCATTTATCTTATACAAAACTTGGTTAAACAAATATTTATTATGCAAATGGTGGTGCCAGTTTCACTTCTGTGCGTCAGATTATAAAATGCGACTGTCCTTCATTCCATTCTGACAAATCTTCAAAAACTAATTCATTTAGTTTAACGTTTAATTTAAATTGCTGCAATTTAATATGAACAAATAGATTTTCCGCCAATTTTTTTGTTAATTCGATTGGTTTTCTAAAACCGATAAAAAAAATAAAATTTAATTTTAATATTTATTTTTAGGTTACGTTTGTATTGTGGATAAATAACATGCTTGTGTTGTATATTTTTATACACTAGTGGGGCAAAGACATTGTTCACCTATTTATTTATTTAATGCTTGATGGGTCCAACAAGGTTTTTGAGTCCGCTGTCTTCAATTTCACTCCGAATATTTCGACTTCCGGTTTCGGTGGCTTATCTAATGAATTTTCAGATGATGTTAAATCGCTGTAATTTAACGGGGATTAAAACACGTACACAAAGGCATGGTGTACGCCTACCTTGTGAGTCATCAGCATAAGTTTTAAAATAACTGTAATTTCATTTCCATCAGTGTACATATGCAGACACATACACTCATATTTATGACATACACTTACCTAGTGAACAGACAGTTCTGCTTATGAGATCTTTTTTATTGGCTTATTCGACTGACGATTGAATTTATATTGTTCGGTGCCAAACCCATCTGCGACGTACTCAATATGTATGGATTTTCTGGCAAAAATATGATGTAAACCGACACAAGTCTTACTTGTTGTGCGCAAAAATGCTCTCCTATTTGAAGATTAATGTTACCAAAATGCATTTTTCAAAGTTGTGGAAAATTTGTTTAGTTGTGACAAGTGGTACCATCGAAATTTATTTCTAACCTGCAAAATGGTTTCAGGACGTTTGTCGGCTGATTGTAAATTTGTAACTCACATAAAGCATAACGAAATTTGTGCCAATCGATATTTCTTTCAGAATCCTTTATCACCCCTGTTGAATTTCTCCTATTTCTGGTGGATAAGTTAATTTTTAAATCTTCATTGGGTGAATTATAATTTTTCTTGACAACCATATTTGATTTGGTTTGATTTTCTATTATTTATTTCGAAACCAGAATATTAACTTATGTTTGTAGAAATGATTCCTATAGTTTGGTTTGGTTGGAGAGTTGTACGATTCAATCAGATTAAATAGATTAATATTCAATTACTAGTCCCATCGTGAGAATCTGCGACTGTCAAATGGATTGTTCGGGGTAACTTAAGTGTGAACCTGCAAGTTTGTTGTGCTTGTGCCTGTGTTTATTAAAAATATGTTCTTCGTTCTTATTAAAGGCAATTTTCATGTTATTGTACATATATTTATTATATCCTTGCTTTTGTATTAGATAAAAATAGAAGAGGCCTCGTATTTATCATTCCCAGAGATAGCTGATTTAGAAAAGATTGCTTTCAGTCCAGTATTCAGGTGCTTTTCAACAATTTGAATATTATTATTACTATCAAATTTTTAGTTAGGAATTCAGTTACATTTAAAAATAGGTTAAATTTTGTTATAAATTTATGATTATATGACGGTTAATATTCAGTGCTAAATTCATAAATACTGTTTAGCACTTACTTTGCTAAATGAAGAACTTAAATGGATATATGTGATAAAATGAAAAGTAATAAAGAATGAAATTAAAATATTCTCCTAAAATCTGTTAGGAGATTGTTTATTATTCTTACCTCATCATCTGTAATTTAACATGAATCCAACATTTTTATTCTTTTACCTGAGCGAATTTCCGATTCTAATTCGTGTATCGGTTGCTCCCTACCAATCTTTATTTCTGCATTACCAATTCAGCTGTGTGATACATTATGTTACCTGTTGATAAAATTTCAATGAATTAGCTGTCCAATCATGTTCATCTATTACGACCACATATAGATCCGCGTTTATATGCATTGCAATCAATATTATGCACCACTTCTGTTTTATGACGTGCAATATCTACTTCGTTTGCACGTCTTTATTTCAAAGCACTCATTTATTGACCTCCTCTTAGCTTGATTTTGGCACAAAGTCGCGCCCACATACATTAAGTTATTCTTATTACGTGGAATTTCGTACACTTCTGATATGTATAAACGTTAAAATATCTCCTTTTTGTTTTGGAAGTTTGCTGCTTAATGCAAGCAAATTTTCTAAAACGGTACATACCGAATTTTACTTTGCAACACATTGTATTTACCTGCTTAGTTTGGAGTCTGGAATTACCATGTGACTCCGATCACCGAATGTTCTATCTGACTTTGCGTACTTACAATAAAGATTTAATGTGCTTATGAAACTCGTTATTTTTTCTTCTATTAACTTTAGAGATTACCCATTATCAATGAATATTTCTCAACGTTGACTTGATTCAATCTCCATATATTTCATATTATTTAGTTTTACTGCATTGGCTAACACCTGTTAAACCTACCACAATTTAACTCATCGTTCCATAGCCGACTATTCCTCAGAGTCAATCTGCTCTACTACAGGCCTAATCACGTCTTTCAAATTCGGCTGCAATTATTGCCCCAGTCTCAATACGAAGGAAGGATCCGGTAACGGCTTTATTAGTAAGATTAATATACTTAAAATAGCAAAAAATTGTTCGCTAATATATCTTCACAATACAATTATTAAGAAATTAATTTTCCACGAGGTGAAAAAAATTAAAATGTATAAAGTAAGTTCACAAATTACATTCACAAATGTTCTCTACAATTATCGTCCTTTCACTCTGCGCCAATCTTGGTTAACTTATAATTGAAGAATCTCTCAAATAATAGTACACACACGATATATCCACTTTACAGAGGTAGAATAGTAAAATAGAATTACAAATATAACCACCTATAAATTGGGTGGCAAAGAATAATTCTAAATTAATACGGCGGATAAGAAAAAATGAAACAGGTTAGTTTCTGTTTTACGCATGGTTAAGCACATTAAGTATATACATATACAAAACGCTAAATAGGCAAACAATTAAACAAAACGGATTTAAACAGCGCCGACAAATATTGCATGAAATTAATTTATTAGCCTGTCTCTTGGTCAGCTAGGCATCTTAACTACTTTACTTTAGAAAGGAAATCACCTAGTTTACATTGACTACAAATATCAGTCTTCGAATTGCTATTGACTTTAGTATAATGAGTTTCATTCTACCTTGATGAATATACATAAAATTATAAAGCATATCCGAGTAAGTATCTTCACATATACATCTATTTATTATTTAGTAACAATAATAATCGATTTGACATTCGTAAATGAAAAATTATCACATGCTTGCCTCTCAATCGTAAAATTGAGTCACAAAATTGGTTAGTATAACATAAGAAATTTTACATGTCATCCTCCCCATGAGTCAAAGTAATTAAACCATTGACGAAGAATCGTATATATAGTGTAGAAACTGTGGGTGCCATATCCAAGACACTTTTAACCTTATAAAGATTAAATATATTTGCTTTCTGAACTGACAGTTGTTTTAAAACTGATAAACGTCTAATTTGTTTAACATTCCGTCCTATTTATTAAATAAATAGTAACAATATAGATTTTGGGCCATAGTTGTGCTTTTTCCGTTCATTTTATAAGAGGAACTATGTGATAAATTCCCTTGATATCGATAAACAAAAATTTCTCAAAATTGCAGGGAGAAAAATAAGCGAAATTGCCTCAAGAAAAATATCGAAAAATTAAAAAATAAATTTAATTTAACTTATTAAGTGCTATCAAAATGCAAGTAGAAAATAAAGAACATTTTTGAAAAGTAACAATCTAGTATTCTGGATTATATTTCGTACGCCTTTTGCATATTGTGAATAAACTTATTTTATTATTTCTAAAATATAAGTAAATATACAAACTGAAGATCAATAAACAGCTGCACATACGGTATAACATAGCAATATAAGCATTCAACACTGAAATCCTCAGAATCTACGCTGTAACCACGGGGACAAAACAAAATCGAAGAGCGAGACCAAAGGTACGACGTGACACGGGGAAAAACATTCATACGTGTAGACTTGCTCTAATGTAAATTTTGGTACAATATTATTATTTTTATTGGTTCATGCGTGCAAACATAAAAGGAAACATGCAGGTTCTTGGTTGACAATAATTTATATCATGGCGCAGCAAATCATAGAGTTTTATGCGTTATTGAACATGTATTTAAAAGAAAGAGTGGCATGAAAATGAACAATAATTACTTGCCCATAGGCTATGAAATAATTTGAATATCGCTAAAATCTGAACAAACAAAGGACACGGCTGACTTTTATACGGTGATGCATTAGATTGTTAAAAATTTCAATTTATTAAAAGCATAAATATTGCCATATAAATTGTAGAATTATATATTGCGTATTTTCGTGGTATATTTTACTGTCGTCGTTGAAGCAATGAAATCATGAGAGTTTTTGAAAGCATAATTATCCCGTAAAGCAAGAATTACTTCCGCTTCATTTAGTGTTAGTATAATTTTAGTAGTTATCAAACTCCTCTTTGTTTTACAAATCATAAAGTGTTGTGTATATATGTTTTATATTTATTCGAAGAAATATTATTTACTGTAAAAATGATGGGTGTTATCAGCATAAAATAAGACAAAATATATAAGAACACTTTTGCAACGACGCCTAAAGAAAATTTGAAGGAAATCCCTCATTCATCTCCTATTCATTCATATACCCATCCGGTTTCCAAAATAAATGAACTTAAATTTAAAACTTTATAGATGGTCTTCAAATAGAATTTCATTTAAAATGGAGATGAATATTTTTCATTGCCGGAATTGAGGAAAATTTAGAGAGTTTTACTTTCGCTAAAGATTTTCTTAATTACAGTGAGCCCATTTGAAGTATCGGTTGGAAAATTACCATCCAGCATTCCTCAAAGAAATTCTTGTTTTCAGAGCAGCCTTTGCGAAGTGAACCATAGTCTAAATTTATAATACTTTAATTTTAATTTGTCAAAAATAGCAAATCTGTTAAATGCTTTTTGTTTCGAAATATGTAATCGCAGTCAGTTACTTGAATTTTAACATGGCATTAATTTATCAAAAAATAAAGCAATTGGAATTCTACTAGCCTAATTAATCGATTATTTAAACATAATTTTGATAAAATCTTTTTTTAACTGATAATTCAGAAAAATAGTAGAAAAGAGCGAGTGCAAAATGTGTGTGATGTGAGACCCTTTTTTAAAAATATATCCCACATGTTCAGATAAACGCAGGACATTTTATAACAGCTGCATACTAGCTTTCGTAAAGCAGATATGTTTCAGAATTTTATATGTGACTGTAATAATTAACTATAAAATAGTAAATATTATCTGCTGAATTATTTTGGATGCATTTAGCATTGAAAATAATATGTACTTTTCAACTGAATTTATATTGGATTGTAAGAAATCTAGTTAAAACCATAGATTTAATTTATCATTTCTTTAAACAATTAAAATCTGTCCCGATATCAACTTTAGTTTATGTCGTCACATTTTTTATTTTGGGGGCATTAAGGCAATGTACGAGTCTGCTTAACAATTGGCGAACACAAAGATTATTTATTAATTGCGCGAAATCTGGCAATATACTATAAATATGTATCATTTCGAGCAAAAATGAAAATAAACATTAACGAACACAAAGCTTATAATGGTGGTGGTAGATTCTGATCTTGTTTCGTTAAGGAATTGCGTAACATTAATTTAAAAATAGAGGTAACACAAGATGTATGAGAAAATATAAAATATTCTGAAAGGCGTGCAAAAATGCGATTTACTAATCAAACATCAAATTACATTTAATGTTTTTTATTAAAAATTCCTATTTAATAATTTAATTTGATCATTATATCGGTTGTTTGAACTTGTGAATTTTTAATATGACTCGAACATCCTTACATTAAAATTGATGTCGTATTATATTTCAAGTGAATGCTCTAGGTCATGCAAAGGCAAGTAATTCAATGGTTTTGTTTGAGCTACTTGTTTTATATAGTTGTCTTAATTCTGGTCATTCGTTTACTGTAAATTAATTGCCAACCTAGGCTTAGCATACGTACGTTTGAAGTAAGTGTACACATCTCTTGTTGTGCAGATGTTCACGCTTGTTTGTTTATTTTTGATCTCAATTGCCTGACTGCGCCTATTTGAGGAAAGGCGTACAGCTTATGCTTCTTGCTGCACACCTTGAAAATACAAACTTTGCTGCACATCTGTTCATTGCCAGTTCTTGTTACCTTTCGTCATGTCTCTAAATATGGGTTTTTGGTAATGTTTATTGTAAATCAATATATTATGTGTGTGTCAAAATGGGTTTCTAACACGCATTTAAAAATGTTTCGCATTTAACATTCGAGTGGACTTTCGTGACGTTTTCGTCACGATCCTCGCACTTTTTGTTCGATCTTGGTGGGGGAGCTAGGGCAGGGGGTGGCGGAGGTGTAAATTTTTTGTGTAGAAGACGATCGTACAGGTCGGTAGAAATGTCCCCAAAATATACATAAACAAGATCAAACGATTTGATTCGTTTTCATGAAATAATTGATTACTTGTATATTATGTCCTATATTTACCTACTCTAAATTGCGTAAAATTAGAAATTTTGTTGTAATAGATTTCTCAAACATACAAAAAACCGTTCTTGAAAAGTATTTCAATCTAAGATTCCTGTCTATTTACCTTAAGGCGCGCTCCTCTTTTTAAAATAAATAAAAATTACCTTGACATTGTAATGATACAATATTTCAAAATTCAAAACCGGTTAAATTCTGCTTGATATACTGTGATTCATAAATGCTAAAGCATTTTCAAACTCACTGTGATAATCTAAAAAGATAATTTTGCTTATTCTAAATTAATATGTACACATGTTTCGAAAGAACATGGATCCCACTCTTGTTGTGGAACAACTTGTATAGGTATATACGAAAGAGTTTTATTTTTAACGAAATGTTGGATGAATTTTGACAACCAAAGGCGCTTTGTTAACGTGTTATTTGCTATGTCAATATTTGATTAGATAATATGATTTTATCCTATAGATTGTTTTGAAAATTTGACTAATTTAAATAAAGTTACAGAAACTGACTTGTAATATTATTTAAATCAGCACTAGTGCCTTGTTTAAAGTCTTTTGAATAGCCGTGATAAATTACCTACTGTATATAACAATGCAAAGTGAAAAGTATTTTCGAAAGCCGTATATATATATATATATATATATATATATATATATATATATATATATATGTTTGTGTGTTGTAAATACTGTCAATTATTAACTCAATATTGCATTAGGTACAAAAGCTTTTCATCCAGTAGATCGATTTTGCCTTTATTTCATATATGATTTACGTAAATATTTGCTTCGGAGTATGTGAGCTTATCCATCGCGCTTTACGTACCGCATACTACATGCCACTTAAGAAAATAATGTTGATTTGAAGTCTAATGGCAGGATTTTTATTATATATATATTGTAATCAGAAAATCAAAATGAAAGCAAGTAACATAGGCAATTGGTCCAGTAGACCGGTTTTGACGTATCGGCAAATCTTCAAATACTGCCAGAAATTTGCTGCGCATGAACTTCAACCAGGGCACATTTGTTTCAGTTTCCGCAACTCTATCCACTAGGTTACCATTTAAACATTGAATTTAAAAATATTTGGTATATTTTATGACGTGAATTTCTAACTAATTATTTCCAATTTTTTATTTTACAAAGGACGCCGAGCCATTTAGTGTCTGCGAATTAATTCACTGTGCCATGAGGTTTTACGAGATTCCAAATATTTTCCAACTGTTGTAAAGGCCATTTGTCTTCAAATAAATGTAAATTCCCCAAATGACATGGTGTATTTCGTACAATGATAGATCTGGAGCGGTTAGTTTGAACTTGAAATATTAAGCGATTCCAAATAAATCCCACCTGAGGGAAAGGTTTACCTGAATATATAAGTTTGTGAATGCTTTGAAATCCTGAATGGTATGTATCACAGTTTCCGCAGTGGATAGGTTCATAGACTCAAAATCAAACATGCCCAGGTTCGTATCCTGTGTGCGGGAAATTCTGGTTGCTAGTTCATTTTTTTATTGAGACGAAATATGTCTACAGGTTGAATTCGCTATACTTCCAGATTCAATGTTGAATATGTATGAGCTTAAAGTATAATAGCTCACTTCGTTAATGCAAATCATTAGTTTAAAAACTTTGATCAAGAATAACAGTTAAATACTGTTTGTTGCCACATTCCTCACTCAAACTTATAGTGGCTATAGGGCGTAATACCGGCTCCCACTGATGAGTCGCCAGTAAGCACGAAACGAATGTGCATGAGATTATACTTTCCGTTCATGCTGCCTTTGATTTATCCTTCTGGTCACAACTGAACTAATTTGTTACTAGGTTCGCAACACCTTATACATACATGCACATATATTAGTTCTCCGCAACAAACATTATTTAACTGTTATTTATTGAATTGAATGATGTACTGATTACCGCTAAATGTGATTACTGATACCGATCAATGCCAGAGTGTATGGATTTACTGGCGTAACAGGTGTTCAGAAATAGTTGTAATTCTCAATTTTGGTGAACTATAGCATATATTGATATCCATCATGTTGGTACCATGTACCGACCCATAGTGTTATTACCATGTACCTCTTCGTTACTACGTTGGTATCAGTTACTGACACATTATCCATAGTGTTAGTATGTATACTTCCAT